>JAHQIW010006975.1:0-11581 GCA_019055375.1 Parelaphostrongylus tenuis | reverse complement strand
CCCTTTTACGGCATTACTCAGTCTGTTTCAATCGGATCCGGAATCCAATAGTACCATGTGATTGCTGGCATCGAGATCTATCTATAAATACTCGCATCTTGGCTGAAACGTGTAAAAGCACACAGAGAATTCATGTTGAACATCAATCACTGTTGATACGCTTTACTATAGTATAGCACCCCTTTTACGGCATTAATCAGTCTGTTTCAATCGGATCCGGAATCCAATAGTACCATGTGATTGCTGGCATCGAGATCTATCTATAAATACTCGCATCTTGGCTGAAACGTGTAAAAGCACACAGAGAATTCATGTTGAACATCAATCACTGTTGATACGCTTTACTATAGTATAGCACCCCTTTTACGGCATTACTCAGTCTGTTTCAATCGGATCCGGAATCCAATAGTACCATGTGATTGCTGGCATCGAGATCTATCTATAAATACTCGCATCTTGGCTGAAACGTGTAAAAGCACACAGAGAATTCATGTGTAAGGTTACACTGTTGATACGCTTTACTATAGTATAGCACCCCTTTTACGGCATTACTCAGTCTGTTTCAATCGGATCCGGAATCCAATAGTACCATGAGATTACTGGCATCGAGATCTATCTATAAATACTCGCATCTTGGCTGAAACGTGTAAAAGCACACAGAGAATTCATGTTGAACATCAATCACTGTTGATACGCTTTACTATAGTATAGCACCCCTTTTACGGCATTACTCAGTCTGTTTCAATCGGATCCGGAATCCAATAGTACCATGTGATTGCTGGCATCGAGATCTATCTATAAATACTCGCATCTTGGCTGAAACGTGTAAAAGCACACAGAGAATTCATGTTGAACATCAATCACTGTTGATACGCTTTATTATAGTATAGCACCCCTTTTACGGCATTACTCAGTCTGTTTCAATCGGATCCGGAATCCAATAGTACCATGTGATTGCTGGCATCGAGATCTATCTATAAATACTCGCATCTTGGCTGAAACGTGTAAAAGCACACAGAGAATTCATGTTGAACAAGTTACACTGTTGATACGCTTTATTATAGTATAGCACCCCTTTTACGGCATTACTCAGTCTGTTTCAATCGGATCCGGAATCCAATAGTACCATGTGATTGCTGGCATCGAGATCTATCTATAAATACTCGCATCTTGGCTGAAACGTGTAAAAGCACACAGAGAATTCATGTTGAACATCAATCACTGTTGATACGCTTTACTATAGTATAGCACCCCTTTTACGGCATTACTCAGTCTGTTTCAATCGGATCCGGAATCCAATAGTACCATGTGATTGCTGGCATCGAGATCTATCTATAAATACTCGCATCTTGGCTGAAACGTGTAAAAGCACACAGAGAATTCATGTTGAACACAATCACTGTTGATACGCTTTATATAGTATAGCACCCCTTTTACGGCATTACTCAGTCTGTTTCAATCGGATCCGGAATCCAATAGTACCATGTGATTGCTGGCATCGAGATCTATCTATAAATACTCGCATCTTGGCTGAAACGTGTAAAAGCACACAGAGAATTCATGTGTGAACATCAATCACTGTTGATACGCTTTACTATAGTATAGCACCCCTTTTACGGCATTACTCAGTCTGTTTCAATCGGATCCGGAATCCAATAGTACCATGAGATTGCTGGCATCGAGATCTATCTATAAATACTCGCATCTTGGCTGAAACGTGTAAAAGCACACAGAGAATTCATGTTGAACATCAATCACTGTTGATACGCTTTACTATAGTATAGCACCCCTTTTACGGCATTACTCAGTCTGTTTCAATCGGATCCGGAATCCAATAGTACCATGTGATTGCTGGCATCGAGATCTATCTATAAATACTCGCATCTTGGCTGAAACGTGTAAAAGCACACAGAGAATTCATGTTGAACAACAATCACTGTTGATACGCTTTATTATAGTATAGCACCCCTTTTACGGCATTACTCAGTCTGTTTCAATCGGATCCGGAATCCAATAGTACCATGTGATTGCTGGCATCGAGATCTATCTATAAATACTCGCATCTTGGCTGAAACGTGTAAAAGCACACAGAGAATTCATGTTGAACATCAATCACTGTTGATACGCTTTATTATAGTATAGCACCCCTTTTACGGCATTACTCAGTCTGTTTCAATCGGATCCGGAATCCAATAGTACCATGTGATTGCTGGCATCGAGATCTATCTATAAATACTCGCATCTTGGCTGAAACGTGTAAAAGCACACAGAGAATTCATGTTGAACAACAATCACTGTTGATACGCTTTATTATAGTATAGCACCCCTTTTACGGCATTACTCAGTCTGTTTCAATCGGATCCGGAATCCAATAGTACCATGTGATTGCTGGCATCGAGATCTATCTATAAATACTCGCATCTTGGCTGAAACGTGTAAAAGCACACAGAGAATTCATGTTGAACACAATCACTGTTGATACGCTTTATTATAGTATAGCACCCCTTTTACGGCATTACTCAGTCTGTTTCAATCGGATCCGGAATCCAATAGTACCATGTGATTGCTGGCATCGAGATCTATCTATAAATACTCGCATCTTGGCTGAAACGTGTAAAAGCACACAGAGAATTCATGTTGAACAAGATACACTGTTGATACGCTTTACTATAGTATAGCACCCCTTTTACGGCATTACTCAGTCTGTTTCAATCGGATCCGGAATCCAATAGTACCATGAGATTGCTGGCATCGAGATCTATCTATAAATACTCGCATCTTGGCTGAAACGTGTAAAAGCACACAGAGAATTCATGTGAACATCAATCACTGTTGATACGCTTTATTATAGTATAGCACCCCTTTTACGGCATTACTCAGTCTGTTTCAATCGGATCCGGAATCCAATAGTACCATGTGATTGCTGGCATCGAGATCTATCTATAAATACTCGCATCTTGGCTGAAACGTGTAAAAGCACACAGAGAATTCATGTTGAACATCAATCACTGTTGATACGCTTTATTATAGTATAGCACCCCTTTTACGGCATTACTCAGTCTGTTTCAATCGGATCCGGAATCCAATAGTACCATGTGATTGCTGGCATCGAGATCTATCTATAAATACTCGCATCTTGGCTGAAACGTGTAAAAGCACACAGAGAATTCATGTTGAACATAATCACTGTTGATACGCTTTACTATAGTATAGCACCCCTTTTACGGCATTACTCAGTCTGTTTCAATCGGATCCGGAATCCAATAGTACCATGTGATTGCTGGCATCGAGATCTATCTATAAATACTCGCATCTTGGCTGAAACGTGTAAAAGCACACAGAGAATTCATGTTGAACATCAATCACTGTTGATACGCTTTATTATAGTATAGCACCCCTTTTACGGCATTACTCAGTCTGTTTCAATCGGATCCGGAATCCAATAGTACCATGTGATTGCTGGCATCGAGATCTATCTATAAATACTCGCATCTTGGCTGAAACGTGTAAAAGCACACAGAGAATTCATGTTGAACATCAATCACTGTTGATACGCTTTATTATAGTATAGCACCCCTTTTACGGCATTACTCAGTCTGTTTCAATCGGATCCGGAATCCAATAGTACCATGTGATTGCTGGCATCGAGATCTATCTATAAATACTCGCATCTTGGCTGAAACGTGTAAAAGCACACAGAGAATTCATGTGAACGTTACACTGTTGATACGCTTTACTATAGTATAGCACCCCTTTTACGGCATTACTCAGTCTGTTTCAATCGGATCCGGAATCCAATAGTACCATGTGATTGCTGGCATCGAGATCTATCTATAAATACTCGCATCTTGGCTGAAACGTGTAAAAGCACACAGAGAATTCATGTTGAACATCAATCACTGTTGATACGCTTTATTATAGTATAGCACCCCTTTTACGGCATTACTCAGTCTGTTTCAATCGGATCCGGAATCCAATAGTACCATGTGATTGCTGGCATCGAGATCTATCTATAAATACTCGCATCTTGGCTGAAACGTGTAAAAGCACACAGAGAATTCATGTTGAACATCAATCACTGTTGATACGCTTTATTATAGTATAGCACCCCTTTTACGGCATTACTCAGTCTGTTTCAATCGGATCCGGAATCCAATAGTACCATGTGATTGCTGGCATCGAGATCTATCTATAAATACTCGCATCTTGGCTGAAACGTGTAAAAGCACACAGAGAATTCATGTTGAACATCAATCACTGTTGATACGCTTTATTATAGTATAGCACCCCTTTTACGGCATTACTCAGTCTGTTTCAATCGGATCCGGAATCCAATAGTACCATGTGATTGCTGGCATCGAGATCTATCTATAAATACTCGCATCTTGGCTGAAACGTGTAAAAGCACACAGAGAATTCATGTTGAACATCAATCACTGTTGATACGCTTTACTATAGTATAGCACCCCTTTTACGGCATTACTCAGTCTGTTTCAATCGGATCCGGAATCCAATAGTACCATGTGATTGCTGGCATCGAGATCTATCTATAAATACTCGCATCTTGGCTGAAACGTGTAAAAGCACACAGAGAATTCATGTTGAACATCAATCACTGTTGATACGCTTTACTATAGTATAGCACCCCTTTTACGGCATTACTCAGTCTGTTTCAATCGGATCCGGAATCCAATAGTACCATGTGATTGCTGGCATCGAGATCTATCTATAAATACTCGCATCTTGGCTGAAACGTGTAAAAGCACACAGAGAATTCATGTTGAACACAATCACTGTTGATACGCTTTATTATAGTATAGCACCCCTTTTACGGCATTACTCAGTCTGTTTCAATCGGATCCGGAATCCAATAGTACCATGTGATTGCTGGCATCGAGATCTATCTATAAATACTCGCATCTTGGCTGAAACGTGTAAAAGCACACAGAGAATTCATGTTGAACAACAATCACTGTTGATACGCTTTATTATAGTATAGCACCCCTTTTACGGCATTACTCAGTCTGTTTCAATCGGATCCGGAATCCAATAGTACCATGTGATTGCTGGCATCGAGATCTATCTATAAATACTCGCATCTTGGCTGAAACGTGTAAAAGCACACAGAGAATTCATGTGAACAAGTACACTGTTGATACGCTTTATTATAGTATAGCACCCCTTTTACGGCATTACTCAGTCTGTTTCAATCGGATCCGGAATCCAATAGTACCATGTGATTGCTGGCATCGAGATCTATCTATAAATACTCGCATCTTGGCTGAAACGTGTAAAAGCACACAGAGAATTCATGTGTAAAGTTACACTGTTGATACGCTTTACTATAGTATAGCACCCCTTTTACGGCATTACTCAGTCTGTTTCAATCGGATCCGGAATCCAATAGTACCATGAGATTACTGGCATCGAGATCTATCTATAAATACTCGCATCTTGGCTGAAACGTGTAAAAGCACACAGAGAATTCATGTTGAACATCAATCACTGTTGATACGCTTTATTATAGTATAGCACCCCTTTTACGGCATTACTCAGTCTGTTTCAATCGGATCCGGAATCCAATAGTACCATGTGATTGCTGGCATCGAGATCTATCTATAAATACTCGCATCTTGGCTGAAACGTGTAAAAGCACACAGAGAATTCATGTTGAACATCATCACTGTTGATACGCTTTACTATAGTATAGCACCCCTTTTACGGCATTACTCAGTCTGTTTCAATCGGATCCGGAATCCAATAGTACCATGAGATTACTGGCATCGAGATCTATCTATAAATACTCGCATCTTGGCTGAAACGTGTAAAAGCACACAGAGAATTCATGTGTAACGTTACACTGTTGATACGCTTTACTATAGTATAGCACCCCTTTTACGGCATTACTCAGTCTGTTTCAATCGGATCCGGAATCCAATAGTACCATGTGATTGCTGGCATCGAGATCTATCTATAAATACTCGCATCTTGGCTGAAACGTGTAAAAGCACACAGAGAATTCATGTTGAACATCAATCACTGTTGATACGCTTTATATAGTATAGCACCCCTTTTACGGCATTACTCAGTCTGTTTCAATCGGATCCGGAATCCAATAGTACCATGTGATTGCTGGCATCGAGATCTATCTATAAATACTCGCATCTTGGCTGAAACGTGTAAAAGCACACAGAGAATTCATGTTGAACATCAATCACTGTTGATACGCTTTACTATAGTATAGCACCCCTTTTACGGCATTACTCAGTCTGTTTCAATCGGATCCGGAATCCAATAGTACCATGTGATTGCTGGCATCGAGATCTATCTATAAATACTCGCATCTTGGCTGAAACGTGTAAAAGCACACAGAGAATTCATGTTGAACAACAATCACTGTTGATACGCTTTATTATAGTATAGCACCCCTTTTACGGCATTACTCAGTCTGTTTCAATCGGATCCGGAATCCAATAGTACCATGTGATTGCTGGCATCGAGATCTATCTATAAATACTCGCATCTTGGCTGAAACGTGTAAAAGCACACAGAGAATTCATGTTGAACAACAATCACTGTTGATACGCTTTATTATAGTATAGCACCCCTTTTACGGCATTACTCAGTCTGTTTCAATCGGATCCGGAATCCAATAGTACCATGTGATTGCTGGCATCGAGATCTATCTATAAATACTCGCATCTTGGCTGAAACGTGTAAAAGCACACAGAGAATTCATGTTGAACAGTACACTGTTGATACGCTTTACTATAGTATAGCACCCCTTTTACGGCATTACTCAGTCTGTTTCAATCGGATCCGGAATCCAATAGTACCATGTGATTGCTGGCATCGAGATCTATCTATAAATACTCGCATCTTGGCTGAAACGTGTAAAAGCACACAGAGAATTCATGTTGAACATCATCACTGTTGATACGCTTTACTATAGTATAGCACCCCTTTTACGGCATTACTCAGTCTGTTTCAATCGGATCCGGAATCCAATAGTACCATGAGATTACTGGCATCGAGATCTATCTATAAATACTCGCATCTTGGCTGAAACGTGTAAAAGCACACAGAGAATTCATGTTGAACATCAATCACTGTTGATACGCTTTACTATAGTATAGCACCCCTTTTACGGCATTACTCAGTCTGTTTCAATCGGATCCGGAATCCAATAGTACCATGTGATTGCTGGCATCGAGATCTATCTATAAATACTCGCATCTTGGCTGAAACGTGTAAAAGCACACAGAGAATTCATGTTGAACATCAATCACTGTTGATACGCTTTATTATAGTATAGCACCCCTTTTACGGCATTACTCAGTCTGTTTCAATCGGATCCGGAATCCAATAGTACCATGTGATTGCTGGCATCGAGATCTATCTATAAATACTCGCATCTTGGCTGAAACGTGTAAAAGCACACAGAGAATTCATGTTGAACAACAATCACTGTTGATACGCTTTATTATAGTATAGCACCCCTTTTACGGCATTACTCAGTCTGTTTCAATCGGATCCGGAATCCAATAGTACCATGTGATTGCTGGCATCGAGATCTATCTATAAATACTCGCATCTTGGCTGAAACGTGTAAAAGCACACAGAGAATTCATGTTGAACATCAATCACTGTTGATACGCTTTATTATAGTATAGCACCCCTTTTACGGCATTACTCAGTCTGTTTCAATCGGATCCGGAATCCAATAGTACCATGTGATTGCTGGCATCGAGATCTATCTATAAATACTCGCATCTTGGCTGAAACGTGTAAAAGCACACAGAGAATTCATGTTGAACATCATCACTGTTGATACGCTTTATTATAGTATAGCACCCCTTTTACGGCATTACTCAGTCTGTTTCAATCGGATCCGGAATCCAATAGTACCATGTGATTGCTGGCATCGAGATCTATCTATAAATACTCGCATCTTGGCTGAAACGTGTAAAAGCACACAGAGAATTCATGTTGAACAACAATCACTGTTGATACGCTTTATTATAGTATAGCACCCCTTTTACGGCATTACTCAGTCTGTTTCAATCGGATCCGGAATCCAATAGTACCATGTGATTGCTGGCATCGAGATCTATCTATAAATACTCGCATCTTGGCTGAAACGTGTAAAAGCACACAGAGAATTCATGTTGAACATCAATCACTGTTGATACGCTTTACTATAGTATAGCACCCCTTTTACGGCATTACTCAGTCTGTTTCAATCGGATCCGGAATCCAATAGTACCATGTGATTGCTGGCATCGAGATCTATCTATAAATACTCGCATCTTGGCTGAAACGTGTAAAAGCACACAGAGAAATTCATGTTGAACAACAATCACTGTTGATACGCTTTATTATAGTATAGCACCCCTTTTACGGCATTACTCAGTCTGTTTCAATCGGATCCGGAATCCAATAGTACCATGTGATTGCTGGCATCGAGATCTATCTATAAATACTCGCATCTTGGCTGAAACGTGTAAAAGCACACAGAGAATTCATGTTGAACACAATCACTGTTGATACGCTTTACTATAGTATAGCACCCCTTTTACGGCATTACTCAGTCTGTTTCAATCGGATCCGGAATCCAATAGTACCATGTGATTGCTGGCATCGAGATCTATCTATAAATACTCGCATCTTGGCTGAAACGTGTAAAAGCACACAGAGAATTCATGTTGAACAACAATCACTGTTGATACGCTTTATTATAGTATAGCACCCCTTTTACGGCATTACTCAGTCTGTTTCAATCGGATCCGGAATCCAATAGTACCATGTGATTGCTGGCATCGAGATCTATCTATAAATACTCGCATCTTGGCTGAAACGTGTAAAAGCACACAGAGAATTCATGTTGAACATCAATCACTGTTGATACGCTTTATTATAGTATAGCACCCCTTTTACGGCATTACTCAGTCTGTTTCAATCGGATCCGGAATCCAATAGTACCATGTGATTGCTGGCATCGAGATCTATCTATAAATACTCGCATCTTGGCTGAAACGTGTAAAAGCACACAGAGAATTCATGTTGAACAACAATCACTGTTGATACGCTTTATTATAGTATAGCACCCCTTTTACGGCATTACTCAGTCTGTTTCAATCGGATCCGGAATCCAATAGTACCATGTGATTGCTGGCATCGAGATCTATCTATAAATACTCGCATCTTGGCTGAAACGTGTAAAAGCACACAGAGAATTCATGTTGAACAACAATCACTGTTGATACGCTTTATTATAGTATAGCACCCCTTTTACGGCATTACTCAGTCTGTTTCAATCGGATCCGGAATCCAATAGTACCATGTGATTGCTGGCATCGAGATCTATCTATAAATACTCGCATCTTGGCTGAAACGTGTAAAAGCACACAGAGAATTCATGTTGAACAGTAATCACTGTTGATACGCTTTAGTATAGCACCCTTTAGCATATCATCGTTCAATCGGATCCGATCCATAGTACTGTGATGCTGGCATCGAGTATAGCACCCTTTACGGCATTACTCAGTCTGTTTCAATCGGATCCGGAATCCAATAGTACCATGTGATTGCTGGCATCGAGATCTATCTATAAATACTCGCATCTTGGCTGAAACGTGTAAAAGCACACAGAGAATTCATGTTGAACATCAATCACTGTTGATACGCTTTATTATAGTATAGCACCCCTTTTACGGCATTACTCAGTCTGTTTCAATCGGATCCGGAATCCAATAGTACCATGAGATTGCTGGCATCGAGATCTATCTATAAATACTCGCATCTTGGCTGAAACGTGTAAAAGCACACAGAGAATTCATGTTGAACATCAATCACTGTTGATACGCTTTACTATAGTATAGCACCCCTTTTACGGCATTACTCAGTCTGTTTCAATCGGATCCGGAATCCAATAGTACCATGTGATTGCTGGCATCGAGATCTATCTATAAATACTCGCATCTTGGCTGAAACGTGTAAAAGCACACAGAGAATTCATGTTGAACACAATCACTGTTGATACGCTTTACTATAGTATAGCACCCCTTTTACGGCATTACTCAGTCTGTTTCAATCGGATCCGGAATCCAATAGTACCATGTGATTGCTGGCATCGAGATCTATCTATAAATACTCGCATCTTGGCTGAAACGTGTAAAAGCACACAGAGAATTCATGTTGAACATCAATCACTGTTGATACGCTTTATTATAGTATAGCACCCCTTTTACGGCATTACTCAGTCTGTTTCAATCGGATCCGGAATCCAATAGTACCATGAGATTACTGGCATCGAGATCTATCTATAAATACTCGCATCTTGGCTGAAACGTGTAAAAGCACACAGAGAATTCATGTTGAACATCAATCACTGTTGATACGCTTTATTATAGTATAGCACCCCTTTTACGGCATTACTCAGTCTGTTTCAATCGGATCCGGAATCCAATAGTACCATGTGATTGCTGGCATCGAGATCTATCTATAAATACTCGCATCTTGGCTGAAACGTGTAAAAGCACACAGAGAATTCATGTTGAACAACAATCACTGTTGATACGCTTTATTATAGTATAGCACCCCTTTTACGGCATTACTCAGTCTGTTTCAATCGGATCCGGAATCCAATAGTACCATGTGATTGCTAGCATCGAGATCTATCTATAAATACTCGCATCTTGGCTGAAACGTGTAAAAGCACACAGAGAATTCATGTGTAAGGTTACACTGTTGATACGCTTTATTATAGTATAGCACCCCTTTTACGGCATTACTCAGTCTGTTTCAATCGGATCCGGAATCCAATAGTACCATGAGATTACTGGCATCGAGATCTATCTATAAATACTCGCATCTTGGCTGAAACGTGTAAAAGCACACAGAGAATCATGTACATGTTGATACGCTTATAGTATAGCACAGCTATCATCTGTTGATCGACCGACTATGTGATGCTGATCAGTATAGCACCCCTTTTACGGCATTACTCAGTCTGTTTCAATCGGATCCGGAATCCAATAGTACCATGAGATTACTGGCATCGAGATCTATCTATAAATACTCGCATCTTGGCTGAAACGTGTAAAAGCACACAGAGAATTCATGTTGAACATCAATCACTGTTGATACGCTTTACTATAGTATAGCACCCCTTTTACGGCATTACTCAGTCTGTTTCAATCGGATCCGGAATCCAATAGTACCATGTGATTGCTGGCATCGAGATCTATCTATAAATACTCGCATCTTGGCTGAAACGTGTAAAAGCACACAGAGAATTCATGTTGAACATCAATCACTGTTGATACGCTTTACTATAGTATAGCACCCCTTTTACGGCATTACTCAGTCTGTTTCAATCGGATCCGGAATCCAATAGTACCATGAGATTACTGGCATCGAGATCTATCTATAAATACTCGCATCTTGGCTGAAACGTGTAAAAGCACACAGAGAATTCATGTGTAAGATTACACTGTTGATACGCTTTACTATAGTATAGCACCCCTTTTACGGCATTACTCAGTCTGTTTCAATCGGATCCGGAATCCAATAGTACCAT
>JAHQIW010006974.1:0-57624 GCA_019055375.1 Parelaphostrongylus tenuis | reverse complement strand
AATTTTACGTTCGTTTCTCACATGGTTTTTCACTTGGCAACAGTTGCGTAAATCGTTTGTTGTCTCCTGAGCAGGTGTAGGTCGCTTTCTAGGGGTAAAGGAAAAAGCGTTGCTCAGCGAAATGTAAACGCTGTAATAAATGAAGGGTGGCGCGTGTAAAACTGATGTTATTTTGAATACTGTGATGTAGTTTAAAGGCTCCACCAAGAACTTTTCGTTCTCAGTTTCCTCCTAAACAACGAAAAATCATATCATCAGCGATGAAGTCTAAGGTGAAGTTCAAGATTGAAGGTTGCTAAAATTGAACTGTGCCGAATTTTTTCTAGGTCGCAAGCAGAAATGAGCCTAAGTGATCAATGAGAGACCTTGTTGTATCCTTGTGGTTGGATTCGGAAACAATCAAGGTATTAATGCTCTCGCAAATGCAATTGGTAACTAAATAAAGTCATAAATGTACATCAATGAAGGTTTTTTATGACCAAATGATCCATACATAAGCGTTGTTATCGCAAAAAGATGTCATAAATACACTCATGAAACCTTTATTATATCAAACCAAAAGTAAAGATACGGTGTTCATTTCTTATTACTAGTGACACAATACAAACATCTGTAATAAGGAAAAATTAGAAGGAAGCTACTTAGGAGTGGCTGAGAATTTTCTGGCAACAATCATATTTGCTCCTTACTTTCACAGACAAAAATAATTCAACGGCCTTCGACTGCCAGAGCTCAATCGACGAAAAAATGCTTAAGTTTTATCGACCGCACAAGTGTCATTTTGTGCCTAAATCCATCACTATTATTATTGTAATCTTTGTCATCGCTACGACAATTCCAGTTACTATTGCCATTATTTATTCAATTTATTGCTTATGTTATCAATATTAATACTATTAATGTTGGTAAAATCATTATCGTTAATATCACTATCAATGCTAGTTGATATTAATTATTTCTGTCATTGACAGCTCAGGGTTGAGACAGGTTTCGCACAGATACTGAAAACTTTACATTACAAATCCGTTGTTATAGATTAATGCTGTAGAGAATAGAAATTTAGATTGTAAGCAAATTCGCAATAAGAGACTGATCATACTAAGCGGCTTTACGGTTGAGTTGTATCGGCACATATTTTTGTCCTTCAACGAGAAGATACAGAGCAGCAGAATGGCAGATCTTCAATCGTTGTCGACTACTAAGTACGACACTTGAGAAGAAGAGCTTTTTTCCTGCTCCTCACCATCGCTTAACTCAAGATCTTCTGTCCTGACGGCAGGTCGAACCTGAATCGTGAAGAGGTGACCATAAAAGTACCAATTGAGCCACAGTTCGGATTTAGTCATCAAAAATGTCTTATTAATCTACATTTTGCCGCTAATATTACAAATCACAGCAAAGCTACATGGTTCTAGGAAGGTTTTGTTTTAAGAGCTTCATAAATTTTCTTTAGTTGTTCTAACAGTAGTTCAATTTTCTGATGAATTTCTCAACGAACATATAAGTAATTACTTGGAACTGCAACATTAGCCCTTGAGAAACGTTGCCCTGCAACGAATTGGTTTCCTTTGTATGATTAATAGCGATCGCTCACATTACAGTCTTGGTAGAGTTGCCCTTTCGAGTGAATAGTTTTATACTAACACGTCGACAACGTGTTGAAATTCCGCGCAGCACGCGGCGCCGTCGCGCGGCGAGCGCTTCGGTTACAATAACGCTGCGGTGGTTTTCTAATGAAATGTGTTTTTTGGTCACTAAGAAATATCAATCGCCAATAGGTGGTTAAATATGATAAAAGAGACCCTGATAAAGCTATTTGTGGTAGGAACAACGGCATAGCTTTCTACTAAAACCTCGAATGTCTAGGGAAAAAGCAGGTACCTACTAATACAAATTGTGCTTGCAAAACGTTAGCTTTTCTCATTAGCACAAAGTAAAATACATGTCATCTTACAAAGCAAGCTTAGTGGGAGGTGAATCATTTCTGCAGCCATCGAACAACTACAAAAACATGGATGAAAAAGAAAGAAACGAAGTTATATAACACCTGGAGATATGTTCCCTTTCGCAACAATGCGCAATTTCCTGTCAAAGCATAAATGATTTTTTGATGTATGGGTATTCGATTGACTACAGAACCTTTTATGGAAGTCTCTTCTGCTATATCTCCTTATTTATTCACAATAATATTCCTTCGGTACCTCAGATTAGCCAGCAAATTCCAATATTTCCACTGCACAGTGTGATAAAAAAGGCTCCCTCCGCCGCTGCGCCGCCGCACTCGGTGTGCAGTCTAAGCTAGTAACAGCTCATGTCCCTGTCAACGTGTTAAATCTTCTATTTCCATCATTGATCATAGCAATTCACCTTCAATCGTCAAGATCATGACGCGTACCTCGACCACCAAAGCCCCAGAAATCTACAGTACAAAACTCACAAGCTACGCTTGTTTAACAATCTCAAACTCAAATCAACTGACACTACAAAGAATTCTTCCACTCCATATGCAGTTCAGAATTGTTTCCAGTAAGGTGCTCTCTTCGAGTTATCCGAAAGTAATGAGAAAACGAACACCTTTCTTGGACAAGAACTTTTCAAAAGAGTGTTAGTGATCATTCGGAAGCTCAAATCTCTGGCTACTGAGCTATGTGCTCTCTTTATGGCAAGATTCTTCCATAAATCTGCAGTATTCAGAATGAAAACTTAAATAGTTGCTTCGCCGGCAGCACGAAAAGCATTTGAGCATGTAGAGGAATTCGTGTGCTATTAGAATTATATATTTTATCGTAAATTTCTTCGGAAGCGGAGAAAAATTTTCAATCAAACGTCAAGAGCTGCACTCCATATGTGACGTTCCAACGCGTTTCGATCGACCGATCGGTCGCGGAGCGCCAAATCAAATCTACGGCCACCAGAAACCCAGACCGTACATTGGCCAATAATCAAGCGCACCAAGTATGTGGAAAGCGATTTTATTTTCCCTGCTGTTCTGTAGCTAAAAGGTCATTCGAGAAAATAAGCAAAGCGTTGGGATCGCGGAAACTTACGCGATCGAACAGTTACTTATAGCTCGTGAAAGAAAGTTTTGTGAAATGAGAGATATGCCTGTGTAAAACATAAATCTTTCCTTTCTGCTACAGCGTTATAGAACGGCTTTCTCAAAAACCGATGTGTAGCCAATAGCCAGAGGTTTAAGCTTGTGAATATTTACTTGAAGGGCAACGAAAAGTTTTTGCGCAGCGTAAGGGGTTATTCCATTATTTTTCTCCAGATAACTAAGAGCGACTCAGTAAAGCTTCCAGATTTATATCCACGATATTAAAGCAAGAACGAGACATCTAAAATGTTTAGCTGTAGAACAATATACAACGTTGTCGCAAAGTTACCATTCTCGAATGCAAGAATTGAAATCGAATGATTGTAATCGCGAATCTTCTAATTAATATAATACGTCATCAGAAGGCATATACCAATCTACTATTCCTAAACATCGCTATAAACACTTAAAAATTCTGTAAAATTGTTTAGAGTCTTTTTGAGGTTGCTGAATCAGTGGCGCGCATACGTTAGGGCGAAACTTTATCAGTGCTGCACTGCCCAAACTGAGTAGTGTTTTATAGCAAGGAAGGATGAGGAACGTTGTCACTGGCGCACCAACCTTGAAAAGGCTCCTAACATCTTTGAAAACTGTATTGTATGGTAGGAGCGAGTTCCAAGAGTAGTCGATCCGATGGATGCCTAGATAATCGCTGCCAGACGTACGCAAGCGACTGAAGAAATAATGATGATATCACAGTAAGACGTGCTATCACCAAAACGTCTTTCCATCCCTGCTATAAAGTAGGGTTCAGCGAGGGGCGTGTGTCACTGATGAGCTACGTATGCCTCTGACGTACCACTCTCGAAAAGACTCCAAACGTTAACAGATAGACCTATAATAGAACAAATTCATCAACAGATCACGATTCCCGTGAAAAGGTCAACTGAAGAATATCCGTTTGCATTTTAGGGCCATTAAGTTCCGTTGAGGAGATTCTCAAAGCGACTAAACACCAACCTTCAATGACAGCCTCCATTTTAGTTTCTCGTTTTCCTTCTGTAGATGAAACAGCGTCTTTTGCCCACTTTCCAAAAGCGTCTCACGTGTGTCAAATGTGATTTTCATCTTAATGCAATCATGATAAAAAAAAGTCTGTTTGAGAACTAAATTCGCATTTATTTTATAGTCGCGATTAGGTATTACCTGTTCGAGTTCGAGCACTGCAATATCCAATATCTCATTCTGAACTCTTACCTCATCAGATAGCAATTTACCCTCGCAGCTTTCCCAAATTTCTTTCAAACTGCTGACAACGCGAGTAGCACACTAAAAATGCCTATTTTAAAACTGAACCTTTTGTGAAGTATTTCCAGTAATAAAGATGACTCTGGACTACATTTTTGTGTTAGCGTTTATTAGCCTCAAAACTTCGCTCTATCTATATAAACGGGAAGACAACGAAATATCACGATGTATTTATACCACGCTTGTCTAATTATTTAACCCGAAATCACTGGTCGAACAAAAAAAAGCAATTGTTCTGAATTCTATCAATATTCCTGATGTGAATATTGGAGAGGTAAAGACGAAATAAAGTCAACGTAAAGTGCTGGCTCAATTCTCTCCGTACTTATTGAGCCAACCAGCCTCTCTGGGTCTAGAATCAGAGTTGTCTACGAAGAGCCTTCTCTAAAATCATGTAGTCTGGCTAGTGCTTGTGATGAAATGCTAGATATCCCCCAGACAGGAGCATTAGGTCACCTTTTGCTCAAGCAGCATTTGAACTCACTTGTGAAGTTATATTTAATCTTGGGCTAAAAGCGTGTATAGTAATGCGCATTTTATATGCAAACACTGGACTTCGACATTTCAGTACATGACATATTTTGCTCAATAACGATGCTAGCTTCAATGAAAAGTCATGTGATTGCATATTTCTTGATATCCTTTTGACATCACCAAATTTATGATCTTTGAGAGCACTTTATCATTGTTACCAATACTATATTTAAGAAGATTTTTTTGCCGCTTGGATTCCTTACAAAATTCCATGTTTAGACATCTTTGAATGTACGATGTGAAAAGTCAGATCGAGGAAGAAGATGTTCAACAACCGCAAAAAAATAAAGTTTTATGTTTGTTTTACGCAGTATCGATAGTGCAAATATATGGAAATTTATGAGGAGTATTTCCATATGAAATGGACACGACAGCGCTAGGCATAGTGCATGAAATTTTGATTTACTCTTCGGATATCAAATGATGACGATGGACAAAACTTATTCGAATTTTGATACGCTATTGCTGCAGGAGAGAACTTTCGACAACAGATGCTGCAAAAGAAATCTGTGGTACTGAACGTGAAGAAATTGTGAGCGATGTGAATATTGCAAAGTAGTACAAAGGAATTGAAAGAGATGACCTCATTCTCGAGGACCACCCTTGTTCTGGCCGGCCTCTATAACGAATACACGCGCTGTTCCAGAAAGACAATGCTAAACCTCACATTGAAAAGAAGACCGAGTTAAAGTTCAACAAATCATAGTGAGTCGATGTCTTGCCTCACCCAGATTACAGTCCAGATGCTACGCCGTCCGATTATGGCCCGATTTTCTCCGTAATGGAACATTTTCTACGTGGACGGCGATTCAAGACATTTTGTGAAGAAGTTTAATTTGAGGAGTTTCTTGATTCGAAATCCAAGGAATGGTAAAATTTAAAAGTATTTCGAGCAGATCCAGAAGCTGCAAATCGTTGGCAGAAGATCGCCGTGAATATTGATGGTCTTTATTTTGAAGGATAATTATTGCGGTTTTCAATTGAATTTATGTACAAATTTTAAATTTTCTCCGGGTCTTAAGAATCTTTTTTCTCAGCCTAATAGTTGGGTATGTCATGTAGTATAAGTCGCCTCATTGCAAGCAATTTCTTAAGATTTCCATGTAGGTTAACTTATACCAGAAATGTCTGGTGCCTATTTCATCGGACTGATGGCCAGCGAATGCATATAGGTTGCATCTCGAAAACAATAAAGCGCCAGATCCGAGATTACTGAGAGATTTAACTACTCTAGCATTCAGTGGGTTCGCATGGAAGTCAAAAAATCAACTTGCAAATAAACTTACACACCAGTTCATGGATTGCATGTAATCTTCGAAATCCTACCTCGCTCGCAACATTATTAGATGCATATTCTCCTGCACAGAATCTCTCAGGTTCAAATTCTGCTAATTGCTCTTTCGGACTGTTTCGCTCACTTTCCAGCATCTTCTTCTGATGCTGCTGATCATGAACTTCTTTTATGAAGTTCGAAAGGGTTCCGCGAACCTTAATTGTCTCATTATAGGATCGATAAAATGACGCGATTGATTCGGTGAAAAATGGCTGCTCACTTCACGCGCATCCGTTATGGCGGTTAGAAGCCGTTCCGCATGGTTAAGAAATGCTTCATGGCTGTCGCTCTGGAAGAAAATTAATCGTGGTAGAGTCTTGCTCTTAGCAACATTGTTCGTAAATGTGCCCTAATTTATTTCAACTGTCCGAATCTTGTCGGAATAAAACCCTGACAAACATTGCACTCAAGCGTCTAGAACTTCTTCCACGATGAGGAGAAGGCGACGTAAATCGAAAGCGACTCTGCTGTAGTAGAAAAGTCGATATTAGTGCTTTTTCTAATTCATACTTCGTTCTCTGTTGATCGGTAGAGAAAAGAGTCTCTGTCGTAGTAAGGTGATCTTAGAAGAAGAGACGATGCCATAATTAAGCTCCAAAAATGTCAAGGGCGTCGGCGCTGTGATGTCGGAGGTTAAGTGATGTTGAAAATGGGCTATGTGAATTATGATGTATATGCAGGATAATTAGGTATACAGAGTAGAATGGTAAGCGTACAAACCTATAGCACATTATCGCTCCATGTTGAAGACATTTATATAAAAGTAGTAGTGAGAAAAGAGTGAAATTTCGGAAAACCATCAAAGGGCCGCATGAAAATGAAGAACAACTAAGGCCATATCAAAGACTTTTTGTTGAATATGCAAATCTCAAAAGATATTTTGCAGCACGAAAATCGCCCTGAGGCAACATTATACCAGGTTTTTAGCGTGACATCAAAGAAATTACCCATCTATTATTATTTATTTCTAGCGAAATAAACGATTGGCTAACAAGCCCATTTTCAATGGATCTCTTTGAGAAAAAGCAATAAGTCTCAGTGTAATCAAAGTTGCATAAAACTCGGGCTGAAGCCATTATTTGGCTCACATTTGACGTTTTCGTTTCCTTCAAAGCCGATGAGTTTAGTTATTTGTTGACTCACAGCCGAATTTTGAGTGTTGCACCGTTTAAGTGAAGATCCTCACCTGATGGGAACCTTGTGTACAATATGGCTGGTGTTGGCACCGATTTTCCAATATTTTACTTTCCTCGCACAATCCATCCTGCAGTAGTTTGCATCATTATTAGCAAACATAAAGCGCATTTAGACTAAGTGATATTTACAATATAATGAAACAACTATTTTGATAGTTGACGCTATAAAGAAAGTTGGTTTTTGAAATATAATTGCGCTTTCTCCCAGCTGACTAAGATATCGATATGGCAGGATGGATTGTCTAGGCAGCAAATCACTACAAAAATGTAAATAGCATAGAAAGTGCTTTATGTGTGAGAGAAGATTTTGACAGTGATGATTTATAAGGCGAATACGAATAATTGTGATTGGTGACTCGAATTATTTTTTCTCATGTAGTGGAAGATGTAAAAAGGTTATTCTAAGAGAGTAATGGCTACGAACTTTGTGCAGGCGCAATCGTGTAAAAATCCTTAACATTTGTTCTTCGCAAATGACAGTTAATCATTTCAGAAAAATTAGGAATTCAACTAACATCGCGCTCAACTCAATCGCACCCCAGCCAATGGAAGTATATCCCATTTTGGCTTTTCTCAAGTGTACTTCTGCGTAGCAATACAGCACAAGAAGAATGTGCTGTGAGGGAAATCAGTTGTTGCCGATGTGTTCATATGGTAAACGATAGCTGGTGAATGTGACGCTGATTAACAGCGACCTTTGGTCTGATTTTATTATGAAATACGGCTTAGTAAGAGCAAGGGCCAAGATGACTTAAAGAGTATGACACCATTAGGTAATACCATAGTTTTCTCCGTAAGTATGGCCATTGAAGGTGTATTTGTGCTCGTTGATGATGTAAATAAGATCTCAAAACACTTCAGACTCCGTCAGAAATGATCACAAACAACTGCGTATTTTAATCGTGGCAAAGCATAGGTCAGCTTATAGGAAGCACTATAAACTAGAATAAAAGTGCGGAATCATCTGAATTTTCAATCATAATGCTTTCTTATCTGATATGACGAAAGCCTAAACTTTCTCGTATCAATTCATCTTCTGTTCGTCAAGACTCGTATTACCCACACCACATCAACTGTACAATCGGAATTTCTCCCTGTAGTATAAGTCGATGTGTCTG
Source organism: Parelaphostrongylus tenuis (assembly GCA_019055375.1). Lineage (NCBI taxonomy): Eukaryota > Metazoa > Nematoda > Chromadorea > Rhabditida > Metastrongylidae > Parelaphostrongylus > Parelaphostrongylus tenuis. The sequence continues at coordinate 49,098 of JAHQIW010006974.1, read as the reverse complement.
ATCAGCACCGCTTACTGGCCATTACCTACAGTCAAAGATCGTCCGGAAAAGAGAATTTCGTAGTAATCGAAACCGACTCACTGTTGAGATAACAATTTATGACAATTCTATACTATTCATGAGCCATACATTTGTGCCATAGGAGTGTCAAAGTCCCAATTCCTCAATCAATTTAGCTATGAAAATAAGCTGATGGTGAGGGAAATTTGGTGCAATCACACAACTCACCAGTGGGAATTTAGCGATGCTAAAACCTAGAGGGTACCAAACAGCGAACGTGACATAAGCCAAGCTAATTGACTGTCATGACGCGACTATAGTAAAGGATTCCGATGAAAGGTGAAGGTGCTACTTCAATGTGATTTTATTGCAAAAATAGGTGAAAAAATATTGGCTTAACAAAATATTAGATCGGCAATACAGCAAACGAACTATTGTCAAAAGTTACCGTTACACGCTCTCCGTTCTGCCTCGGTTCGTCATAGTAGAATATATCTAGTGTACGTCGACGATCCATTAGAGAGCAGCAGGAGAATGAAGTCTGACAGCGGATCTCCAGCTCTCCTGCATACTTTTCCACCTTGTAAAAACGCCGCGGAAGTGAAGTAATCATTCGTGTGTGCTGAAGCAGCTTTCAAAAGAAATTACTACCTAATCTATATGACGATATAACAAATGATTTTATACCTTATCAGATCTTTTAAACTTGGCTTCCCCCATGATGGTAGACATTGTAATGCGGAGACGTGGTATTGCATCTTGTACAGTCGATAAAGCCCTTAACATAGATGAGATTTGATTGCGAAAGAGGAGTATAGGAGATGGATTACCTCGATAATGAAAACAGGATCCGCACAGCATATGTGCGGTTCAAGCGGAACATAATCCTTTGCAGAGGAATGTCGTCCATTGGCTCAAATGCCTTCTAAAACCATATGTATTAACAACTGTAAGCAGTACAAAAGTCGACTGAAAAGACTTCATTATCAAAACTCTTTCAAACAGATCCGTCTTAAGACTGTAGTGTACTCGTCATGCTTAGAACACATCATCTTTTCTGTATAGTTTCAGAAACAAAAATGCTGCAATCGAAATAGTATTTAAGGCGGTAACTTACAATAAAACAATATCGTCTTTGGCCATGTTACGTGTTTTCATCACCATATACTTAGGACGAATGTTAACATTCAAATAAGCGGAGATGACCAGTTCCATTTGGAAATCTGCAAAAATATAAATCACCTGTTTTAAATGAATCTAAACAATGGAGAGAAACCAACTAACTTCTTGGTAAATCGGTGTCAAACCTTACTAAAGTTAGACTACGTATCCTTTCGAATTTCATTCTAAAGTCCAAAAGCGATCGTATGGCCTCTTTACACTCGATCGCTCCTTGTTCCTTGGAAGGCAAAATATTTGAAATCATCACAACAAGTCTTCGAAAAAAATTGCTTATGCAAAGATAGAAAGAAACAATATGTGGTCGAATAATCAACGGGAGTTGAGTTCATATGAAACATCTTTCTCCTCGTTTCGAACTGATGTTCACATACGCATGTAATATATATGTATACATAAATATATGCGTATATATATATATATATATATTGTAAAAACGCATACTTCCTCAACAGTACATGAAGGCCGAGCAGTATTGCTCATTTCACTTCCAGTTACAATGGCAGTATAGTAGCCGCGTGGTATTTCGATGACATCATGACATTCCGTCTACAACACCCATCATCGCGGAAATTTATAAGGAAAAACTCACAGAATAGGCATGTGAGGCAAAGAATATAATAAACATTATCTCTTCGAAATCTTTATGAACTGATGGAATTATATCAATAGACGAGTGACGTTGCTCTATGTTCTCGAAAAATTCAAAGCTAATAAAATACAAGTAATTTCCATGAATTCGTGTTCTCAACTTTTTGAGTCAAAAAAAAATTTGAATTTTTATAGTCTATTTGCCTTAGTGTTTAAAATTACTGCGCAGAAGTGCATCGTTGTTAAGCCATAACAGTGAATGGTGAAGTTTATAGATTTTGTCCTACTGAAACCACTTAAACCCTCAGTCTGAATAGACCAGTCAGTCAATGTGCTGCATTTAGTCTTAGAGTGATATGAGTTTGTTACCGAAATTTTATCAGTTTGAAGAGGTATGGCAACTTCACAGCCTGGAAAGTAAAATAGTGATTTTTGTCAATACAATACAGTAAAAATTTTGGATTTTTATTAGACAACAACAATGGGATATTATGTAGGTGAAAGACTACAATGAGGTATTTGTTAGCGACCTGATCAATACACAAGATCATTAGGAACTGAGTTTCCGTGGTAGAACCAAGAAACACCCAACTCTGAGACTACTATTTTCTACTCTAGGGTCTTTTCTACCCTAATGCATGCCTTAGAAGCGCGTGCTTTCATCATGAACATGGTGCTGGACCGAGCCGACTCGAGCTGACCACCTTTGATCCTTTGCGGAGATGGATTTTAGTGCTATATCTGAGTATACTGAGCTAACTCTCCACATGTTACGTTTGAACACAAAAACCTCAGACCTTCAAGAAGAATGTCCTCCGTCACCATTTATCAGAAATCATAACGAAGGCGAAAATCTCCCTGCAGCAACTAAGTCATATGCAAAATGTTCGAAGACTTTTGTGGATGATGGATATGAGTAAACGAATTGAGAGCTAGTACTGAGATTCAAACGATAGATGTTTGGACGAGGGGAATAATTTCATTGTGTGTTCCGAGATTTGCTATAAGTCAATGATCAGAGGCAAGAATCTGCTGTGAACTGCTAAGATGTGAAAAATCACATTGTCATGACATTTGATGGGCCCTGGGGAAAATTGTTGAACAAAAGCCGTTAATGTTTGGGATTCACATACTGTCAGGTACACAACAACAGACTAGCAGCTAAGCATATTTTTTTTCACGAAGCTTTCGAAATACACAGATACCATTGCGTTTTTGAGTGCTTCTTGATAGAAAAGACACTCTGCCCAACTATGTACGCCTCAAAGACAAACGGTAACCTCGTCATCGCTCTAATCACTCGAAAACTAATGAAGTGATATGCGCATCAGGTACATTCGTCGGCAAATCAGACCAGTTGTTCTCCGCATCATTTACTGCCGCCATTGGGAATTGCACCAGGTGGACACTCATAAGTATACTATCTGGCTCTCTAATAAACAGGAACAGCTCAGGAGGTTGGTCATGTACGATTCTCCGAGCATTTATGCCTCTTTCAAAGATTCTTTAGAAAGTAGTGAAGAAATTTGGGCACCGTATCGGCAATCCATTTGTTGTTCGTTTAACACCTCGTGAACTCCAGCCATTAGCAACATTTATCCATCGGTTGTCGATCAAATTCATTATGGGTACTTTTCTGTGAGACGGCTTCAAATGAATACACGACCTCATTTGCTGGACAAGAATTCTTCATAGGAGAGCTAAAAATCATTCGAAAGCTTAAACAATTGGCTAAAATCGTACGATGGGCGGTTTTTGAAAACATCGTTTTATCACACTGCAAAATCCAAAAGAAAATCGTAATTCACAAAACCACGCATTTTCCTTCCTTATCTCACTATGTTTCGCTGGACAGAAATCCTCCCTCAATTTACTAGTACTATCGCGATAGCATAAATCTCGAAGAACTCAGAAATGTTTTTGGTTCTAGAAGACGCTCTTTTGATAGCGCTTAGGAGAAAAAAGATTTGTGCTTTAAACCTCGCCGAAGAGAGGTTTTCTTTTAGACTACTAGTAATCACTTGATAGCGTAAGCTTCAATGGTTTCAATGCTGAGCATTTTTCTGGGAAATATCGTCTATCTCCAATGTAACAAAGAAAGTAAGATAGTGTTTCACATATTTGGCGAAATTATTCATGGCATAATCTACGCGTTGGGAAGCGGGGCGATCGATCGATGGCTTGAAGTGTCGCACATATGAGATATAACTTATTAATCAAGTGGGAATTTCTTCTGCGCTTTGGAAGAAACTCTAGGCAAAACGATTGACTTAGATACTACGAAATTCACTCTGCACGTTCATATGCTTTTCGTGTTTGAAGCGAATTACAGCCGTGAGGAAAATAAAGGCGCGGCGGGTGGTAAACATAATTTTGTTTCGGATTTCACAGCGCATAACAGGGTATTTTGAAAAACTGCCTACGTGTGTCTCTAGTCAGAGATTTAAGCTTCCAAATGACCGCTAACACTCCTATGAAAAATTTTTGTCTAAAATATGGTATGTCATTTTCATTTGTCGCCGTGCAATAGAAAAGAATTGCATTAAGTGTCCATTCAATTTTATATAGAGCGTTTCAGTGTGCGCAACGGTGTTTTTTTCTATCTTTGACGCAAGTTAAACCATGAGTCTCCTCTCTTACATGCTTGGCATTGCATATACTTCCAAGTTTGTCCTCTACTCCGCACGTCGATAACGTTGGGCATTCTTTCATCTTGCTTACCTAGCGATAGAATTTCCGACGTGCATATCACGATAGACAATCTTGTCACCAAATCTCGATCTCGGAGGGATGAGTGACTTGGTGAAATCTGGGAGAAGGATTGGGCAACCAGAATAAAATACGGATACATGCATGATCACATATACGTAACGCAGAACATTTGTGCCAAACAGGCGCAGCAGAAACATGGAAATTCATTCCCTGGATGTACTTTCATATGGAAAAACACAAGGTCTCTCTTTCATGCGTTTGACTTTTTACTCTCTAACTAGGAGCGCATTAAGTAGCCTCGCAACAAATCGAACGGCGATATTGGGTTTTACCATGAATTCTTCCGGATTTCAAAACTTTGATAACCCAACTGTTTTTTGCTCAGAGAAATCGTGTAATCAACAATATAACCAGTACTATGACCATTTTCTATGCAACCATTCTCTAAAAAAAGGCTGATGCCCTTTCCCGAAAAGAATGAGGCTGGCGATTGAAGATCCGGTAAGATCACTTCTGAATTGGTTGTAGTCTTTAGATTTTTCCAGTCAGCGCTATACGGTAGGCGTTGTATCATGGTCCAGCCCAGTTTCTTCAAAATGTGACGAGTCACTTTGCAACACGAGGTCAAGCGTTGTTCCCGAGAAGAGCGACACTCAGTCGTTTTGAACACTTCTCTCACAGTGCTGCGGCGAACTCCTAAGTTGCTTCCAGTAGATGTCGAAATTATTTGTCTGCTTTTGGCTGAGTTCTCATAATAACGTGAATTACGAATCTCAAAAAACTAGGAGCATAATCTTCTGAGCATGGAACATGAAGTTCGCTGGAGCGTTGGCGTTCTTTTTCGAGCTTTGGTTTACATTGTTGGAGTCTTTTCTAAGACGAATATTCCTCCATTCCTCAACATACCACAGGTTTCCGGCAGCAATTCTACTTCATACAGTAACTTGATCCGTGGAATAATTGTGCGAAAGAAATTGCGGGAGCCCAATACTTAAGTGAGGGAAACATAGATAAAAGGGAATAATTATTTGAAACCCTCATCTGTTTGAACAAGGAATATAAGAATTTCATTGTAAACATGACATGGCAGTATTCTGTACCTCAGGACGCTCGACAGGTAAGAGACTTTCACCGAATAGATATTCATCACACGTAAAGTTCCTCATAATACGATAAACCTCATGATCTGCTTCGAGATCATTGAGAAAACCTGAAATCATTTTTTCTTCGTTTTGTTAAGTCGCAATAGTAAACAAAAGGTTTTTATGAAACTTTGAGGGACTGCTCACCTTCGAGAAAGTGCGTAGGAGAGGAAAGGAGTGAGGGAGAGAGAGAGAGGAGAGAGGGAGAAAGAGAAAGAGAGAGAAGAGAGAGATGAGAAGGAGCAGATGTGTTTGTACAGCATACCTACTTAATGGCACCATTTAATGTGCTATCCAGGTACAAGCAAGATACACATGTAGTACATCGATATGTACATATTATAACTTGATATGATTGATAGTTATTTTTGAACTGGGCATGTGGTCTGTTATGGGCAGCTATACCGTGAAATACACGTAATTTGATCTTGCATCCTTGTCAGCTGCACTGTGCCGTCCCGTTTAGTCAATCCCTTATAGCGGAAAACCCTCTCACAAAGAGCAGCCGCAGACGTAATATTTACACTAATCGTCAAGTGATAAAAATCACCAACCGGACAGTTTTGTGCACTCGATTACTTTTGGCTAGTAATGAATTATCATACCATTCGTTCCGAGTGTTTTCTTATCAATTTAATTACAGAAAGCAACATAATTTCTTAAACGCGAAGTGAACGGCCTCATGAAAACTTTAAATCGAAATTCAGTTGTAATCAATGTTCAAGCTTCGTCTCCCAAAGATTTTATGCTTCACTGTAACTGGGGAAATTTTTATTTATCGAATGTTCGCATAGATTTAGCCTATTGTAGTTAGAGCTTAGTATTTCCGACGTTTGATGAACAGCTCAGATTATGTCAGCAGTCAGTAGAAAACGTAATTAAGATATTACCTTCTAGGTCGCAGATTTTGAGTTCCACTGTAGAAATTTCGCCGCATTCTCTAGTAACGTCACAATCGTACGACTCCATATGAGATCTTCCAAGATGCAAGGTCAAAGGACGGTTGAGGGAATGGAAATGATTTGCACCGATATTAAAGAGGGTGGGCGAGGTTCACGATATTACGTGGAACGAAAGTTGCACGTGGTATAATCTAGCATATATAGCATAATATGAAGTCAGAAAGCAATTTAAAGCACTATGAACTATATTTAATGAAGTGAAACGGACTTTGAGTCGGAAGATTGCGGATTGTTGCTCTGATCAACGTTATTCCTGCTCTTCAACTGCTCACTGAGTTGTCCATATGTATGAGATTTCGATACAGGGAAATAACCATTATGTGACATCACGTAATCAAAATCAGTGGCAAATCTATATCAAGCGATTTCGCATAAAGCAGCATAAACAGTGGCGATCATCAGTATGAAAAGATGATGTGAACAGGAAGATCGTAATGGAGATGATTGGTGAGAAGAAAATTTGTTGCAGTATGTTGACATAGTAGAGTGATAAGTGAAAATGATGATAGAGCTCACCAAAGTTGAGGACAGCTGGTTTGCTCGGAGAGCCGAGTTGAATGACTTTACAACTGACAAATGCACCTTATATACGGTTCATTATCACCATGTCTTCAAGATAATATCTACATGCCATATCATGTTGCAAACTTGAGTCAACAGGTGAGCACAATAATTTATAATCAGCATGAAAGCTGGGTGCTTCGAACAGACATTGGATGTTTTGTACAATTTGAAGAAGAGATACTCTAGTGGATTTGGTGACGAGTAGCGCGATGGTGGGTGATGCTGTCGTTTATGACGAGCACAGAACTATTCGGATCTCGATCACTCATCATGTCCCTCATCTCTGCAGGATTGAAAAATTATTACTGCACTGTATAAAAGCTCTGTTCAGACTTCTCTTTGTCCTTCTGACCAGTATTAGGCTCTCCTTGCGCTGTGATGTCCGCACAAAACTAGCCCATATTTCTCGCCGGACAGAGCTCTTTCTTTGGACTATCAGTAATCATAAGATAGCGAAGTGCTTCCTGATGACAACTCTGTACGTGTGCTAAAAACCGTTTCTCTGCAACGAAGCAGGTGAGATAAGTTGATTTCGATGAAGCAAAGTCTTTGAAAAATTCACTTGCCGACGCGTGAGGCGGCCACTTTTGCTGACACAAAGGTCATCGGTTTTTCGGACATATGAACGCGCAGACAAGTGTCGTGTCAGCAGTGCACGTAGTGACCTTACGTACCGGCACGTGAACTAGGCAAGGACCCCTTTGCTCCCACAGGCGACTTCAACTTATTTTACGCGTTGCATTGCAGGGAAACGGTTTCTTCAGGATATAGGCACAATGCTGGAATCAGAACCGATTATCATGCTGAATAAGTACTAATAGGAATTAGAAACGATTACCCTGTCTATTGATTACTAATAGTCCAAAAAAGAGCTCTGCCCGCGAAAATATGTGCGTATACAACGCAAAAAAATCTCCACCTGTAGCAGCGTCAAAAAAAGCTTTTTTGAAAACCGGCGACGTGGGGCTGTTTCCTGAAGTCTCAGCTTTCGAATATATACTAGCAGTCCCACGAGAAGTTCCTGGTGAGCGAATGAGATCGGTTTTTTATTTGTCCTCTCATATCAAACAGAATCTCTCTTTGCATTTGGTAACTACTTCTAAGCATGCGCTGATAACCAATGTGAGACAGTATTCTTACTTTGATCTCAGGTAGTGGACTGTTCTCAGAGAATCCTGCTGAACTGACTGCGGAGGGATGAGAGGCTTGTTATGTTTGTAGCGGTGTCAAATCAGAACCATACTGGTGATAAGCGGCATCAATAAAAATGCGTTTTCCACATTCTGGATGCATCTTCCCAAACCTTGCCCCTGCACTGCTCTCCCTCGGAATTCCGCCTTGTCTCGTGATTTCCTTCTGACTATTATCTTATTCATCTTATTCCTACCCCAGATCCGTCTATTGTCAAAGGCTCTGGTGTATTATACCATGTTTTAGTAGCTTCAGCCAGACACTTGAATGCGGTCGTAAAGTCCGTAACACTTTCACTCGCCGTCTAAATGATAATCGACTATCGCAAACAGATATCGCGATCTCGTTGACACCTCATGCGAAGCCCAATTTCCATGCTTGGGAGAATATGCTCTCGCATTTTTTGAAATGACAAGGCATGTCGTTTCAAACACTGCGCAATAACAAGCAGAGAATCAATGCCGACTTCTGCGAGGGAAAAAGGGGCAGTTGGCTGCAGCGGTGTGAAAAATGCGTCCAATCTGACCTTGCGTCGCACCTTTCCCGTCATTGCGCTGGACCTTCATGTTGCATAGTCGACCTGCCACGCGTTGAATAAACTGGGCTGGGCCGCGGTGTCACATCCACCAAATAATTCTGATATTGCTCCAGCGGACTACCATCTCTTACGCTCTCACAATTAGTAACTACGAGAGAAAAATTTCCATACTGCAACTAGCTCAAAAGTAACCTCATCGGGTTCCTCAATCGTATTTAATCTCTGCCTAATAAATGATTGCATATCACTGATCATGTTAGTTAGTGATTATGCTGTTAACAAATTGATTTCTTGAAGTAAACCACAATCAAATTAACAAAAGTATCGAAATGAGAAAGAAATTATGGGGCAGCCCAATACACCACGCCCTAACCTGAAATGCTAATTTTGCAACCAGTCAACGCCTGGACATTGCACTTAAACATTTGGAATTGTCATTTCAATCGCTAACATTTCCATTTCTTCTGTTTTTCACCTAAGTATTTTGACTATACCCATAATGTTTTGTAGTCCCATTTGTTCTGTGCTCCGATATCCTCGGATTCATTAACGAGATTTGGTAGACTTCATCAACTGTGGTCACTTACTCTCCACAACACCTACGAATCTTATCAGCCGCATTTATCTAGTATAAATCTATCCTTAATACCTCTCAAGTGACCAAACTTCTTCGGGATTTTGGTTTATCGTCAGCTAAACAGAAAGCGTAGTGAATTATGTACTGACGATTTTATTCGCTCATTTGCAGCACTTTCGTAGTTAGCGCTCTGATATGAATATCCAACCATACATCTGGACGAGCGCAATAAACTGCAGCGCAGTGGAATCCGAAAACAGAGAGGGATATAATTTTGGAAGATGTATGACTTTATTCAGGAAGCAAAATGGGCATGAGAGTACTTAACAGACTATAACTCAAATGATTTTTGTGTTAGTGATCGGATTATTCAGGTAAAGGAAAAACGTAGGGAAAAAAAACGGAAACTGAAGAGCCTTCGGCCTATCTAATCCTAGACTTCAGTGGCAAAATCAATTGGAGCTCTCACCTAAGACCAAACTCATGTCTCAGCATCAAAACCTTCTATTGTATATGGCTCCGTGGTGGTAGCTAAGCGGTGGCATCAGTGACGCAGTGGCTTCACGCGCCCACGGATGAGTAAACACGAGTTCAACCCCGTAGGATGTTTTGCAAACCCTCAGGATTCTTGGATTTACATTTATAACATCATGCCGCTGCTAGAAAGCAGTTATAATTGAGAAGTTATTCATAATATAGACCTTCAGTACTAATAAACGTTGCCTTTGTGCTCTATACCCAACTTAAATCACAACACATTAGGTTTCGCGGCGAAACTAATGAGAAAGGGTTACTGGGTGACTGGCTGCGGAGTGGACATAAATGAACAAAAACTTTGATAGAAATCAACAATCGCAGAATCCAGCGACGACTGAAACACGCAAATGGACCAAGTATTCCTTCAGTGAGACTTTTTCCTCTTATTTAGCTTCATATCAACCACAGTGATACTATACAATATAAAAAAGCTGAAGAGTGAAACTCTTGGCGTTGGTCAATCCATGAGGAATGTGCCATCCATTCGACTCTATTCGTAGCATTGCTTGACGTGACTGAATGCATATCTGGCTTTTACAATGACTCGCGGTAGCCTACTAATCTATTAAGTCAGTGGTGTTGGTGCACCAGTTATGCCTGGCACGAAATACCAGATCGCGGAGGGATGGTAAGCTTGGTGAGCATCGAGCATAGGATCTAACCATCGACTAGCGGTTGGTCGATCGCGTGTGTGCCACAGCGCACCTCTAACCACTGCGCCACACGGACACAATCAATAATTAGACCGTACGATATATATCTTTTACATTAAATTAGGAGATGGAGAGCAGCTGACAATTTTCTGCGACGAAAGTCCATAAAGTAGCACGATAAAGTTTGCATTGAACCGGCCGAAACATTTTGAATGACACGGAAATTAACTAAAAACAGCTAAAAAACGTTCACCTACGACGATTACGAATACGGAAAATAATGAAATACGAGAAATCACTAGAACAACCATTGAGAGTCCCTAACAGAGCGATAACTTTATTGCATTAAAGTTATAAAACTGTGATTAACACTATAGATGTTCGGGAAAATCACCAATTTCTTGGACCCGTGTCATAGTTTTCTCTTTGCTTAGTAGTTAAGCATATCCCCTGGCAATCTCGAGGACTGCCAGGTTAAGGCGCTTAACAAAGTGCTCTTGTTGACAGCCGGAATGTTGGAGGGTGAAGCTCGGCTCCACGCTGTCCGCGACGGACATCGCAACCACTCCGACAAGGCGCTCACATTATTGCCCATAAGTGTATAAAACTGTACTTATATTACATGAGATTCATGAATTTCAAGTGAACAAATTTATTCCTTTGCCAAAAACTTCTTTACAAACTTGAGGTATTAGACTAAAAGTATTTGCCAAAAGAAGAAATGTTTTTTCATGCGATCGAGCGACATCTGTGCTAGAAATCACAGAAGAAAAAAGGAAGAATTTCAAAGAAGAATATGGGAGTTTGCCTTTCCCTAGTGGCATTGTCATGCTCAAATAGCGCTCAAATTGCCTTCCCGGTTCTCTTCTGTTATCTGGCCACATTTGAAAAGGCGATCCATTTTGCTGAACAAGAACTTTTCATAGAAGGGTTAGTCAGAAAGCACAAATCTCTGGCTATTGGGCTACACGCCCGTGTATAAAAAGACCCTTTTGAATGCTGTCAAATTCAGAGTACAACTATGTTTTACATAGGTCGTCCAATTCAACTATTACTTTTATGGAAGCACAAAACCACATAAACGCGTAGAGAAAATTTTTTAGTACCATTGTCATACGTATAATGTGTGAGCTTCTTTCAAAGCAGAGTCGCACGTGAATTAGCTCAAAATACATCCCCGCATATGTGAATCAATGTTATCTTCCTTGTTACACTGCAGAGAAACGGCCTTCTCAAAAAATAATTATAACTTTGAAATTGCTAAATCTTACGTTATCGAATGATTACTAATAGTTCAATGAAAGAGCTCTGTCTTGCGAGAAAAAGCATATGTGAAACATAAATTTGTCCGATCTACTGAAGTGTTATAAAAAGACTTTTTTAAAATCTGGATATGTAGCGCGCTAGCCAAAGATTTAAGCTTTCGAATGATTACTAATAATTCTATAAAAAGTTCTTGTTTAGCGGAAGATGTCGAATACTAATTTGTCACCATATATTAGATAAATACCAAAAAATCTTGTAAACGTCGTAGTTTTTCATGCTCAAAGTAGCAAAATTTCGAATAAGTTGAACTTCTTTTACAAATAAATCTTATGTGAAAACATCGATGACCGAAAAGTATTATTTTGATCAATAAAGAGCAAAAAGATGACAATTAAAGAGCTAAAATATCGCATTAAGTAAATGGCTACGTAATCTGCGACAGATCGATTGTTAGCGAGTCTTTTGTGCAGATCGTACATATAAACACGATGAATGGAAAAAAGCTGTGTGAGAAGGATTTTCTAAGAAATGCTATCATTGAAATGAAATAGACATGATATTCGACGTGAAGGACCGCTCCGGACGGGCATCGGAATCGAATGGGGCGGAGACTGTGTGCGGACGGGCGGCTGGGAGTGAGCGGCCACACGTCTGGCGCGATTTGAGAATTGGCACGCGGCCAACAATATGAAAGATAGGGCTCAATCCAAGAAATATTGGCTATTAACAACACAGCTGAGACTGTGGTCAAATTCCTAGTGAATTTCATAGTTCTTATAACGTAATAAATATAATAATTCTGTAGGTGCTTAGAAAAAAAAAAATAATAGCGGAGCGGAGAAATGAGGTCGGAAGGAGTGTTATACGCGCTTAATAATTCTGAAGAACATTTTTTCATAAGTAAAGAGATAGGTCACCAAGAGGTTTTCACATGTAATATCTGATACAACGTATTATTGTAAACATCACAATCATTGACATACCTAGTAGAATTGAGCTTCAAGCAAAAATCTGACGCCAGACAGGAGATGAACCTGCGTTTCACTCATATCGGGGCGCTTGCTACCACTGCACCACCGATGCACCATTTCGCCACCACTTATTCTCCAATATCTCCATGTTAGCTATTAGCCTACAACCTCCAGCAGGTTTGGCCCAGTAAGTACATATCGCCCCCTCTAAAGGTGAAAGCTGGTTCAACTCCTATCTGAGGTGAATTTTTGCTTACCACTCGATTCTCTTAGGTATATTTGAAACATCATAATATTGCGAAAAAACCGTGAAAACATAAGAAGTTTGGGTATGACTAACGCAAAGTATCTAGGAAGCACGAGACATTAATAAGGTAGGTGGCCATCGATGTAATTTGATACTTTGCATGTTTAAGACTACTTCTATTCTTTATTTTCTCAAATTTCATAAGACATTTTGATTACAATCCCAAATTCACTTATGCTATGTTTCTAAAAGTTAAAAATTCATCAAATAACTCATTCATGTCGATCTTGGAAAATGGTTTAACAGAGCGAGTTTGAATGGAACATCTCACTCTTCGGTAAGAAGCCTCATGTTTCCCGATCAAAAGGGTGAGTTCTTGTGTGAGCGCAATTAGTCCTAACCAGTTACAGTGTTGCATTAAAATAGATTTCGATCTACTAATACTTAGTTAAAACGGTGCGAAATAATTTCTTAAGAACTCCGTTCTGGTGCCTGACTCACAAAATCTATGAGTACTTAGATCGGGCATTAACAGCTCGAAAAGAGTTTGTGTGTTCTAGATAGTTCCAGATAGTTTGATGTGAGCACTGTATGTTCGTTTCATCTACAGCATTCAGAGCAACCATAAATTAACAAACCTGATAGTAGATCTATCGAAAAGAGCCAAATTGATCCGGAATCAGTATTGAGATTATGTTGGCATTCTGGTGCAATCTGGATTGTATTTGAGCCCTACTTCTCTGTGACCTTGTAGCCTAATGGGAACAAGAAACGCAAACCGATAAAAAAATGCTTCGTGAACATTGTGGGCTCACCTTTCGTGAGGTGGTATTTTGATAGAGCTATGCGAATGTTGCAAAATTGTTTCGATTGCAATGGTTATTTTCTTATTGCTGATTTTCTGGTCAAAATCGGATAATTTCCATCATAAATGTGTCACATTGATCATTAACCTGAAACACTGTGAATGAAGGATGGCGTTTTACAACTATTCATCTCGGTTTCTACATCAGTATCATACAGCAGGATAGCGTAATCAACTGAAAAATGCATGAAAATCTATGTCATGAATTTTGTAGTAGTTCTTGAAAATTCGTCGCATTGGACCGCTTTTTTCGGCGATTACTGAAGTCCCTGAAAATTAGGGTTTTCAGGTAGCTGTCATGAAAACACAATGGTTGGCAGATTGTATGGGCGGCAGAATTTTTTCTGCAGTTTTCAAATTCGAACGTACTTTAGAAAGAAGTAGCACACCTGCGAAAGTGGTGAATCATTCAGGGATGCGAATATGACCTCTTCATGTCGTTGAGTTTTCGTTTTTCCTTTTCATCACAGTTTGATTCAAAATTTTAAGTGTTTGCCTTCACTAAATAATGTGATATAAGTGAACTGTGTTTGAAGGTCTAGTCGATGTTGTATGTGTGACTTCTGTAGAACTCATATGCATTTATTCCGGAAATTTGCTTACTGTCCATTGAATATGTGCATTAGTTTTGCATGTGAACCGAGTAGCAGTTATAGCATGTCCAGCAGGCATTATGATTTTGATATCATACACAATAATACCATGTCCTATGTAATATCCAATTAGAGAGGGCACATCAATTATTATTAAAAATGTGACCAAAAATGTTTTGATTTCAACGAAAAGCTATATTGACTATTCACAAGCTGTCATTCGACCCATTTCTTTTGAACGGTAGGTGTTGTGAACTACTTAGTGATATGGATAAGTTGGATTAAAGATATGGGTTACAAAGAATCTTCTAGATTTAACCTGTTTTCCTACTGCACACAAAGACGTACCCTCTTACTTCAGCGTTTCGCGTTGTTCGTCGTGTTTACACGTATGAACGTCTATTAGTTCATTTCATGAGCCAGAGTCTTCCATCTCATTTTTGCTGGTTTAGAGACTGTTCTTCCGGATGAGTTTGTTAATCTGATTTAGGTCACTCTCCGGGTATCAACATGTTTCCTGGATTTGTATCCAGAAGTTCAATTGGCGAAATTAGCGTCGCGATCAGGTGGAAGATCTTCGAGTAAAGCAAAGATAAATTTCATTTTTCAAGGTGAGTATTTAGTGCCACCAAACTTACTGAACGTGTTTAAGAAAGATGTTCATGAAATGCATACTCTTCAATGCTTGCCGCAGCGTGTCTTTGTTACGACACATTCATGAAGTTCATATTCTCGCGCTTCCTCAGTGAAGTTGTAAGCGTTGAAATTTCATCACTTTATTGCTTTTTTAATGCACGATTCTGCAGATTTCGCGATGTGGACGTTTACATGCTATTTGCCTCCAACTGTGATTTTTGAAACCTTCACACTTCATAGGCTACTATCAGATGCACCGTCGAAGTAATCTGAGTGGGATTAGTTGTTAGATCGTCTAAAAAGTCAACATATTTCGAGAGCTTTCCTGTTCATAGTCTGTTCCAATTCTGTTTTTTCTTGTAGGGTCAAACCAGCACGGACATCCTGCACAGACTTACCTGATTCTCCAGTGCTTGCTTAATAGTGTCATTCACTCTTGCTCCTTTGAGTGCCTAATTCCACATCTATCAGAAAACGAAAAACAATAGAGCATTCTGGGTGATGCGATATGCATCTGAAAATGTGAAGTATAGCATCGCTATAAGTGATTGAATGTTCACCTGCTCTATGCTCTATTTCTCGGCGACCTAACACCGTATGTAGTCTTTCCAAAGAAATTTGATAGTAGAACGCCCACCCCGGAGCGATGAAGGGATTGTTTTGTCTGCAGTGTGAAATTGGATCAAAGATTGGATGTGTACCTCACGGTGACTCTGATCACTATTCTATATGCACGTCCGACAATTTTAATCTCGTCAATGATAGCTTTTCTCCATGGCTGGTCCTCTTTTTCTGCTTATGTAGGAGCAGATCAAGAAATTGAATACAAGTGACGTAAGGTCCTGTGCGAATATAGAGTCCAGTTATCATCCTCTATGAATAAAAATCAAGTTGCTGCAGATCTTCTGTGACATGAAATTGATAGCGGAAATGTGCTACAACATCAATTTGCATTCGACAATCATCGTACTATACCTAAACTCGCCGTTCGGGAAATACCGACAGGAGCTCTTTCCTGTAAAGTTTGAATTGCCGCAATAAGCTAAAGATGACGGAGCCGATGCTTTACAACATTACTATCGATCTGTGATTTTTTCAATAAATACATGTACCACCTCGTACGTGTAGTGTAGGCGTTCATTGACCACGAAAAACAACACAGAGAGGCTGAACAGAAGAAGGAGTGCAGTTTGAGGATAGAGAAACAGAAAAATAATGCACAAGAAGTGGAAAAAATAAAGAAATAGAAAAATCACGTAAGAATCATTAACAATTGTTGAAGAACGAGACGGACTGCAATTGTGCTAACAAAGTCATAGTACTGGGTCTACTAAGCGCAGTGCACATAGCCGTGTTGAAACAGAAAAATGATGTGCGAAGCAGCTAATAGACAGCAGAATAATCGATATCGATCTGCTGTCCTTTTTTAAGATTAACATTATTAGTAAATCGTGGTTTTCACTAATTTTTGAAGAAACGAGAAATGCTAACACAATTTTATCGAACTGATGTATTTCGATTAGTCTTGAGTAATGAAAATTCAAGATGAAAGTGTACTGCATTATTGAAGTTAACGAACTTGTACATACATCAGGTGGAAATTTCACAGTTTCCGCAATTTTCCGGCAGTCTGCTTCAAATTCAACGTGTTTACGATAAAGGCGGTGTAGAGCAATATTATTAAACCAATTGATTATCGTGAAATAAACGGGGACAAAAATTACTTGGTAATCGTAATAAACTGTCATCACTTTTACCACTTAAATGGTTGCGCTTCCGTTACCTCGAGAATAGCAGTTGCTCTAATGATGATAGAAAAATTATAAAGGATAAAGCCCTCGGCGTTGATCATTCCCTTAGGGATGCGCCATGCATTCGTTTTCAATTTCTAATTTCGTTTGAGGTGACTGAATGCATATCTGGCCTTTACAATGACTCGCGGTGGCCTCCCGCTGAACCGAGTCAGTGCTGCTTATCCCCCCAGACAAGTCCGAGACCAATCTGGTACTGATTTACCGATTCCGGAGGAATGGATGGCTTGGTGAGCCATGAGCGCGAGATCGAATCTTTGACTTCGTGTGCGACGCAGAGCACTTCTAACCTCTGCGCCCCATGCTCTCTCTGTGATGACGATAGAAACACGAAATTAAGTGTTGCTTTCCTTTGCTGTTTCTTAGCTATGTAGGGAGTACATTCTGCGGGAGATGGGCTTAACCGAAAGGCACCGTGCTACTGATGAGGCTGAAAAGCTCAAACAGACGTGTAGCACTATGTAAATACCGAAAGACACCTCAAGATAGGCTTAAATTACTTTACCACCCTATGCATTGTTTTGAGCATTAGTGCGTCGATCGCGCTCTCTAGAAAATAAATACCAACTTTCTTTCCGTTCGAGTGATAGTGTAGTATAAATTCGATTCATTAATGGTAATTCTGAATTCTGCCTCACTTGCCTTTTGAGACACCGTATCGTTTCACGTTTTCAGTTGCACAGACAGTGATTCAGTCGCTAAGCAGAGCCCATCAATTTCTCTTAAAGTTTGACGATTTCATTGAATGACTCGTTTCATAGGAATCGTTTCAGTATGTATCTGTTCCATATTCTCCACCTGGGCAGTTTTTGGGGTAACTTGGTGCCACTGAGAAACCGCGATCGTTGTCGCGTTTCGAGAATCAAGGAAAATGAAAGGATAGAGACTAGAGTCTCTATAGAGTGTGTGAAAGCAGAGCCTCTAGCAGTTGGTGTACAATGAGTGGTTATTTCGCTCCTCATTAGTTCGTGACGTGCATCATTTTACTAAGAGCACTTGTTACATAAATCTCTCAAAATAATTTAAATCGCGGCACATACAGTGTCTCTCTAGCAGTTTTTGCTCAGTTAAGCATTTGAAGGTTAGCGAAGGGTTAGTGCTGTTAAGTGTTAAGTGAATACTTGACAAAGTCCTTAGAGGTGAAGGTCATTTGCTTATTTCATCCGTCGTTGCACATCATATAGTTCGAATCAGTGAAGTTCTGCACGTGGCCGCTCGACGATCTTCAGTCGCTGTCAAAACGGACGACTTGTCCGAATCATATATACTCTGAAAATAGTTTTGAGCTGCACATCCACACAGTTATTATGGAGCAACGATTTCTGACATCGTTCAAGAAATAATTTATGAAAAACCACTAGCTTAATATTACTATTTGAGTCATCATGTCATGTGATCTGTTAATGAGCTATTGCACAGCCCGGTACATTGTCTCGGCCTTCAGCAGCCTCGTCACTCAGGCAGGCTCTTTGCCTTTAGCCAATTTTTTGTGGTGCTCCAGCCTCCCTAATTAGAATGGGCGATGACGAAAGATTTACACTGTTGTAGTCAAGAAAAAAATCATTATATCGCTAGTATTGTACACTCATTTCTTCTTGACTGATAATGAAATATCTTACATTCGTTTCTGATATGGTTTTCCACTTGACGGCAATTGTGTAAATCGTTCGTTGTCTCCTGAGCAGGTGTACGTCGTCCCTTAGGGGTAAAGGAAAAAGCGTTGCCCAGCGAAATATAAACGCTGTAATAAGTGAAGCGTGGCGCGTGTAAAACTGATGTTATTTTGAATACTGTGATGTAGTTAAAAGGCTCTACCAAAAACTTTTCGTTCTCAGTTTCCTCCTAAACAACGGGAAATCATATCATCAGCGATAAAGTCCAATATGGAGGTCAAGATGGATGGCTGCTAAAATAAAACTGTGCCGAATTTTTTCTAGGTCGCAAGCAGAACTGAGCCTAAGTGATCAATGACAGACGTTGTTGTATCCTTGTGGTTGGATGCGAAATAATGAAGGTATAAATGCTCTCGCAAATGCAGCTGTTAATTTATTGAAGACATAATTGTGCAGCAATGAATGTATTTTATGATCAAAATCACTCATACATAAGCGTTGTTCTCGCATAAAGATGTTATAAATGCACTCATGAAACCTTTATTATATCAGAACAAAAGTAAAGATACGGCGTTCATTTCTTATCGCTAGTGATGCAATACAAAAATCTGAGAAAAGAAAAAAGGAGAAGGAGGAACTTTGAAAGTGGCCGAAGATTTTCTGGCGACAATCATATTTGCTCCTTACTTTCACAGACACAAATGATCCAACGGTCTTCTACTGCCACGGCTCAATCGACGTAAAAATGCTTAAGTTTTATCGAGCGCACAAGTGTCATTTTGTACCTAAATCCATCACTATTATTACTGCAGTCTTTGTCATCCTTACTACAATTCTAATTACTATTGGCATTATTTATTAAATTTATTGCTCAAGTTATCAAAACGCGCACTACTTAAGAATATGCTCCGAACAGCGTCAAATGTGTGCACAGGGAAAGAACACAAGGTAGAGTCCTTAAGCTTGGCGCGAAAAATAGCCATCAGTAATGGCTACGATACGGTAGGAGCTTCTCATGTTAGATTTAGAGGAAATTCTATGCTCCCAAACGATAAGTCTGGCGAAAATAAGGTTCCTTTCCTCCTGCCTTTTATCTCTAACGAAATAAGTACAGCTATTAAGCGATGCCTAAAAAGAGCAGGTTTGGATAATTCGGTAGCAATAGTTGAAATACCCCCAAAAACACTAAAGCGTCAATTAGTCCGCAACCGATTGTATGACCGCCTCTGCGAAACCACTGACTGCAAAGTTTGTCCAAACGGCAGAGACGGCGACTGTATGAGATCGAGTATAATTTACCTAATCTCTTGCGAAATATGCGGCGATGAGTACACTGGCAAAACGGTAGACCACTATTCCTCCGTGTAAAAGAGCACCTAGCTGGGTTACGCAACTGTGATTCAAAAACTCCACTAGGCACGCATAGGGACCAAAAACATGCAGGAGTAATGTTCGATGTCAAATTCACGATCCTCGCCCAGGATTCAAGAGCATCTGCGCGTAAAACATTAGAAGCCTTTTGGATACATAACAAAGGCCCGAAAATGAACCGAAAAGAGGAGTGCCTCGTAATCACGCGCGACCTCGAACTATACCTCAGGCTGATTTTTCCGGCCCGAGTTAGGCACAGCCCACTGATGCACTGACCTTAAGCGGCTGGTCTTCAATTAATAATTGATAGACCCAAATATCAAAAACGGTGAGTGTTTTAAAATGAAGCTTTTACTATGCGATCCAAAACACATCTCTAACCTTTTTCTGCTAGGGTTATGGAGGTTTTTGGCTTAGTGAATTGTGGATCAATGTGATCTTTCCAGGCTCTGACGAAGGCGACCCGCCGAAACGTTAGCCACCTCGAATATTGTGTATTCAAGCTGCATTACTGACTGTATTGTTGTATGCTTCGCTAATATCCAATAAATAACATTATTTACACCTCGGAACGGCTAAACAGAAGAAACGATTCATCTTTTCTTCGTTTGATTCTCTGATTTGATCTGAAGCAAGTTGAAACGTCACCGACAAACACTTACGAAAGAAGCATACCGTACACCCGTGCTCTTAGGAAGGTGAATTTGTCGAAACATCACTCATCGAGCAACAGTCAACATCAACAACAACAACTAGCACTACCATTACTACTAGTGTTACTGATACCACTATCAACATGGCGTCTGCTGAACAAGAGAAGCTCTCTATATTAACATACACTGAGAAGGATAGTGTGCGAGAAATACTATTGTTACTTGACTGACATCTGAGTATTGAGCTGAGGTGATGAAAATTTCTGATTCAAACCCTTGCGTAGCATTTCAACACTCCGAGGTTGAAAGCCATGTCACTGAAATATGTCCCTGAGTTGAATAAATAAAGAATTTTATTGACTAAGCCTTGAAGTTAACAGAAGGTTGATTCTGGGTGTTACCGCATAACTTTGTTGATTCATTCAATTCTACAAACACTATTGCTGTATTTTATTTGGTTTTTTTCATTGCTATCAATTTTATAACATTTTTTCAAAAATGCTTTTGCATAGTTTATGGTGACTGTGCTGTAATTTGAATTATTCAGCGCCTATGACCTTTATAAGTAGAGAGTGTATACCTTACAAAGGGTTGGTTGAAACAAAAGACACATTACTACTGATGAGCTTGGAAAGCCAAAACAGCTGTCCAATATTGCATAAGTGCCATGGCACACACCTCAAGGAAAGGGACCAAAATATGTTACCAGAGTATGATACATGCAATAAATCATATGGAGTGGTTGGATGTCACAAGTATAACTATTAGTTCAAACTTATACAATGTAAATTTGTGATTGTTGTTTAGTACAATGTTTGTCATGTCTTATACTCATAGCACTTACATCTATATAGCTTTTACAGACGAACGTCTGTCTCTGGTAAAAGTGCAAAGTGTAGCAGAATTGTTTGATTGTATAAAACATGTTTATTGAAAACTTTTAAGCGATAGAAAGTCACTGCATAGGTCTAATTTGCTGTTCTCACCTCTACAGAACTCCTTAAGTCGGGGGCATGGAGCACTTTCCAAGTTTTGATAACTGTCAAACAGTTTAGATTTCTATTGAAAATCTGGTGATATGAGTTTAGTTATCATCAGCGTATAGGGCTAAGGAATAACGAACCATGCGAACATAGAACTATGTAATTGATATTTGATCTTTATGCCATATTTCCATTCTATCTATCCCTTATGTCACTACTTTTCACAGTTGTATGAGCATGGATTTTTAAAGCCCTGTTGTCATCCTCCAGTTTAAGGAATCGTCGAGAGCTTTTCGTTCGCTAAACACATCTCTATAGCTGTAGAAGCGACGGAGTTTAGAAAATTCTCATTACTTTTGTTAGCATTTGAGGACTCTAGTAGTAAATCATACAGTTTTGTCGATTTCTTCTGCACTATTGTAGTGCATCACCAGAGACATTATCTTCGTTTGTGAACAGGAGTCCTATCACGATTCGTCGAATTGTTTTGTTTTCCGATTTTGCGATTAGCAATCTTGAATATATTGAAGTTGAACTCATGTATATAACAGCTATGTCGCAAAGTCAGTTCTACAAAAACGAACATGTGCATTACTTGCACATTCCCAAATTGATTTTGATGATTAATGACGAAAATTGAGTTTTTGCAAACTCTTGTCAGCAGTAATTAGCTTGTGTTATCTATACTCAAGGTTGGTTTGCAGATGACAGAAAGACAAAACGTCTTGAACGCCACTATGAACCATGGAAGTCTCATCATGCAATTGCTCCTCGACTAAGGAATGATGTTTGCTTTTGCAGTCTTATTCAGATTCAAACACTTGAACCGGTCTGAACGCCTTCTGGAAATTTGAATATTTTCAAAAGTTTCTTCATAGCGATATTTCTTCTAACAGTTCACAAGACCGACTATCTATTAACCTCGGCGTGCTCCAATAATTCCTAATTTTCTTCTTTAAGCCAAACACGAGGTGTTACAACAATCTTTATTAAACAGTTGACATTTCGACAGTTCACCTTCTTTAGAGCCAGCTATTCTCGTCCAAGGGTATTAGGAATTTTTGGAGCATGCCGAGGTTGATGGAGAGTCGGTCTTAGGAGTTGTTTAAAGAAGTACGAGCAGGATTCTTCCGACTGACAAAATAAGCATTATCACTAAGGCTGAAAATTGTACCTCTGCTATCAACCGCTTTTTTACAGACCCGCTCAAAACGAATTAATTTGATGAGGTTTTTAAGAATTAAATCAAATTTCTCACTCAGCGTCGACTCCTTTAGAGAATTAATCAGCTTTAAGAGATTGACGGAATCGAGGGAGGGTGCTATCGATGAGTCTCAATAGGACGAAATAGGCGCCTACAGAGCACAAGACCAATCAATTCAAAACAAGTCATATCCTTAGCAGAAAATTGTCTCAGCCCAGCGATGTTTGGAGTTTCTCCGACGCTGCATAGAACATCGATACGTTCCAAACTTCATAAAACGAAAACGACTTCACGCACTATGTGGTGTACCAGCGGACAACCATCGAATACTGGTATCAAGATGAAAACGCTCCGCGCCTGTCTACGAAACAAGCAAGACACGATGCACGCTCTGCTGAAGAAGTGCTCGACGAAGGAAATTTATTGTGATCAGTATTTGGAAGGCAGAAGGAGATCCTTTGAACGAGAATAGTTGGCTCGAAGAAGGCGAACTGCCAAAACGTTAACTGTTAAGTAAAGATTCATGTAACACCTTGCGTTTGGCTTGAAGAAGAAAATTAGTTGCTTTATGATTAAGCGAAAGCGCCAAGTTGACAAACAAAAACTTATTCTCTGACCAACACTTTGACTCCTTTCGTCTCTTGGAATTCTTTTTATTTACCGCTTTTAGCGATGATATGGTGTTACGGATATGTCATGTTGAGTGATGTGTAATATTATTGGATACATATTCGTAAAGTCAAACTACTATAGTAACTAGTCCTGAATAGCCACTATTTCTTCATTATTATGTATTTCCTGCATTATACATATGGTTGCTGTTATTTTAACTGAAATGTCAGTCACCTTCTCTTCACGAATGGGGGCGCTAAAGAAAGCTGTCAACCGTCTTAAATCCTCATTTAGTACTTTGAAGATAATATAAACACTGCTATAGATAGCAGCCTGACGGATTTCGACGAACAGAATACATCGCCATAGGAAAAACGCTATATAACGGGCGATATCAGCTATTATGAAAATCAAGACAATGTGCAGACAACACTGGACGGCTTTACTGCTGCCGCGGACAACTTCGGACTGCGAACTCCAATATCGAAAGACCAGAAGCAAAGCAAAATATTTAATATAGGTAGGACACTGAAGCACCTGAACAAGGCAGAAGACTACCTCTCTAGACATCTAGGCCTAGAAAATGAACGAGAAAGCTCTATACGCAAGAATAATGATTGAAACGTGGCCCCACCAAGAACAAACTTGCTGCTCATCTCTTTTCCAAAATTTGCCGGGATATATGGTATTGAGAAGCATTTTGGGGGCACTCGAGCACTCTGCGAAGTATCACGAGCGCCAGTCCAATGGCGAAAAATCATCTAAAGGTCAAGTGCGGCAGCACACAAGTCCTAGTTAACACGTTGGCCGTAGTCGCACACCGCGTGTGCGGCGGAAAGTCGCGGCGGGTGGACGAGGCGGAGTCTGCACTATCAGCTTTGCGATGGGATTATGATAGTTTGTTTAATACCTGAGGTACTGAAGCGATATTGTCTTGATGAAATGATGAAATATAACAGGATATGCTTCGATGAAGTTTTAGATCTTAAGGAAATACCCATGTAGGAAAAAATCATCCAAGTTTTCAACGAGAAAATCAATTATTCTGCGAAGGAACTTATATCCATCTGTTATATAACTTCGTTTATTTCTTTTTTCTCACCTATGCTTTTCTATCTCCTTCTATGTTTACTCTGTGAAAAGATTTTAATAGCTCGTTGTACAGCGAAAAAGGGCATGTTTTACAGCCAGACTTCGTTTTATCAACTTCACAAGGTAGTTCATGGCATTACAAAGTAAAATTCAGATTCCAAGATAACTATCGATATAGAATATTGATTTTGATGCAAAATCAAAAAATTTTATAGAAAAGGCTCTCCTCTAAATGGATAATAGTAAAGAGAATGCCCATGCATTAAAAAACTTTAATGTTTCAACGAAAAAACCGCTTCCTACAAGGAAAAACATTTTTTTCTGATTCCATGTAATATTTTTTCTGATTTATTGATGTTGTTATTAGTCATTTGATTACTTGAATAACGCCGCTTTGATAGTAAGCCTGGTTCCTAGAAGAACCGCATTACTACGTTTTACTGAAGAGAAATTGACGTTTTGCCCTAGCGATGCGTTGTTTCAAATTCACAATAAAATTTTTTACTATCTTTTCTAGCAACAAACTTTGATTGTATGCAGAGTTTATTGCTATGAAAGATAGTTCATCGTCAGAGAGATTTTTATAAGAGTGCTTTTAGCAGAAACAGCGTCTAATTATTCAAAATCTTCTCTGACCAAATTACGGAGCTAAGAACTAGCGAAATGCTCTCACCATTTATCAGTCCTCCTAAGGAATGGTGATATGGCAGTTATTTGGTCAGTCTGGTCCACCAACGACTTTCACCTATTGTACATCTCGACAACTTCAAACTTGTCCACGCAGGGATTTTTGGCAGTGCCGTAGCTGTTAAAAGCACTGTGACGTCTCTTCTGTCCTTGAATCGCAGAACCGTAACGCCATTTTGATTCTACATGGCTTTTCACTCGCCCTTGCGCAGTTTTCCTTCCATGACCTCCTTAGGCAGGCCTTTCCTGCTCTTTTTGTATGTTCCAATGAAGTACGTATTGATTTGCAGCAGACTCTCAGCTAGGGCGACGCTGGACTACCAGTTATTGGCAAAGAGGTGCGTTCTTTCATTCAGAAAACCATTCATTAGATCCTTTACCACAAAATCTGCAAGTGGCGCGTTCGGTGTCGCGTTTGCGCCATCGCTCATGTACACCTTCACATTTTTTGGGTGTACCCACCTTCACCACAAAGTTTGATTGCTTTACTCTATATCTCTTTCTTTTCCAAGGTGCACACAGGCGGAATTTAATTCGTCCTCTGAATGGCACCGTTGACTCTTCGATGCACAGGTCTTTCCATGGTCTGAATGGGTCCTTACAACATAACAATGTTCAGCAACAGTTCGAAAGATCATCTTTTACTACATATCTGCTTTTCCCTCAAGATTCGAAGCCTTAGGAAGAAATATTGCCATTGTTCCTATCACAAAAAGTTTCATTGATGTCTCTTCTTTCATATTTGATCATTCACTGCGAACAAAAATTCTTTTAATAACGATAAATATCCATATTTCATCAGAGAACTACCACAAGGTCATGGCTGCCGCCGCGGCGCGATGAGCAGGATTTCAACGTCGTTGCCAACGTGTTAATGAGATATTGAATCGCCTACGCAAAGTACGAGCAGATAGTAATCGACAAGGGGATCATGAAAAATTGTGCGAACTTCTCCACTCGATGGTCGGTCAATTACTTTATAAAGGAGAACACGTCGACAATACGCGTCTATAACAACTGTTTCTAATAAATATCACGAGTGATATATAACGACACTTTTTGAGGCAAACAAAGCAGTGCGGAGACACGCAAGACTGAGGACCCTCATCAAGTCAGAAATACACAACCCTAGAGCTCACTATTCAAAGCCATCTAAGCAAACCTATGGTACATAAATGTAACAATATATCGCATTGTCAGTCACAAGAAATGCACAAGAGCCATCAAAGGACATTCATGAGCAATCCATATTCATGCTTTTACTGCGACAAGGCAGGACTCTTACCCAATACTACACTGAAATAAGAGCTTATCAAGATAGATCTTAAATGGGAAACCGAAACCTTTGCTACAATTGCGCTCACCATGTCATCGTTTTTTCATGTGCGAGGCAAGTCCGTGCGTATGTGTGACGAGCACTGGCACCATAATTCGATTTACAGATAACAACAAGAATGAAGAGAACCGACATCGCCCACAAAACTGCAAACTTCTCAAGAAGAAGGACAAGTCCGTCCACGGTCATCACAGAATGCTCTAAGAAGGCAAAATCATCAAGAGACAACACACTGGTGCAGGCAAATAATGTGCAATCACAGCAGCAGCAAACCACAGGCTATTTCATTGTGCACAATGTCTGTCTACCAACTCACGAAGACTAGGAATATCAGTGCAGTAAAAAAAGAAAAAGACAGTCTAGTTTAATGCACTGATGGCAAGGAATCACGGGAAAACGATATTCTTAATTATGATGAACCACTAATCCAGAAGTGGTGCGCAGAAGAGCACGAAGAAGCTAAAAATAGCTGCGAACAAATACCGAATGAAAGCGAAATCGGAATCGAAAGTGATTTTTCTGACACAAAAGGGACAGACGATTTATTTTATTACACTGATGATAGAGGATCACTAAAAGATGGTTTTCTTAAATGTGATTCACCATTTTCCTGTTGCTTTGCTTAGGGCTGCCGAAGGAAAATGATGGAACTCAAGGCAGCCTCGAAACAGGCCAGGATGAAAAAGAACATAAAAGGGAAATTAGCGAAACAGAAGAAGAGGGCGATAAACTTTCTCTATGGATACCATGGACTAGACAACAGCCCCACAACAAAGTCAAATGCATGTAAATCGCTGAGACGAGGCGGCACAGCACACGAGGCATTCCTGTTTACATTCGCGATCATGCATGAGAAGCAACGATACAATCGTCAACAGAAGTGAGCAACCCGACAATGAACCTTACCAACGCAAGAATCCTTATGATGCAATCGTCACACCACAAGCAATTAAGGAATGAGAACAAGAAATCACAGTCCCGTGGAATAGGCGTAGTAAAACATCTGCGCCATTTTAACAAGCTATAGATCCACGCAGTGCCTTCGCAGGAGTTAGTATAGCAGTTATTCTCCTGAATAGCGATGTTGCTATCTTAGTTGAATCTTCTCAAACATCCAGTTCAAGATTTTGCATAAACTTCCACTGTGGGCTATTCCTAAACGTGATAATATCGCTTCCAAGTAAACATGGTAGAAGCCCCTTTGTTGCATTTTCATCGCAGCGTCTGTTTTGCAACTTTTTATACTTCCTACCATCGGGTGTTTTCCAGCAATCCTTTCTGCTCACACTTGTCATCTGTCCATTGGCCCGTATATAAGTGAGTTAAGAATTTAGGCGATGCTGATATCCTCTGGGCATTGATGCGCTGATGTTCGTCTCTGCAATGGTGCGCTGACTTCGTATTCTCCAGTATTCCAATTAACAGTACAACTTCGTATCTACTTGTCAATTATATATCGTCAGCTTGCTTACACTGTATTGTCATTATTACTAAAGACAGTTACACCCAGATGTGAGTCGTTCTTCGTAAAAGTCCCACTTGAGAAATCTCGTGTAAAATCGAGCAATCTACTTCGATTTAGCAACTTTCAGTGCTAACGACTAACCCGATACTGTCTGAACAGACAATACAGCCACTGTTACAAGAGGTTGATAAAAAAGAGCTTCGGTTTAATACATTTATGTAATATCTGTCATGTGACTGAGTTCAATGCCGATATCGGTTTGCCAGGTCAAACCATTGACGGTTGATTGCTGACAGAGCGATAGAACTGTGTCACAGAAAAGAGTGATTATAGAACGAGTGTCGGTAGTGCAATATTTAGCACGCGCGACTGGAAATGGTGCAATGCGGCTTCGAATCGCGTCGATGTTTCATCTTCTGCAGAAACTATTAATTTGAGCCAATGTTCCACAATCGCTCGACCTCGTTGTGGTCTTCGCCTTCGTTCCCCTCTAGTCGAATCTTCTTTCGAGGAACATTGCTCTATTGAGAATTTCCCTCAGCTGTCCTCTTTTTACACAGGACGGTGGCTGATGGTCATCGGCCACTGATGACTTTGTTATAAGTATTCAGCTTTTTTTGCTATGTCCGTGCTTTCGCTTGATCAATAAGAAATGCGCGATTGATTTGCAGTGCCGTAGTAGAAGGGTCAGTTTTCAATTCATGTAAGTATATGTCTAATGTATTCTGGGTAACCGCTCAGATAAACGTCGCGGTTCACGCAGCTTTTTCCACTGAGATATAACTTTGCTGTCTTGAAAACCCTAATTTGAATGGATGTTCGTGACATAGTTGCTTCAATCTCGATAAGACTGGATCTCTTGAAGCGCGAAAAGAAAGTTTCTTTCCACGTTATTTCATCACTTTTTCCGTGCTTCGCTTTTACGCCTTAATCAGTATTTTCTTTTCGGTATCCAGTATCTTTCTTCTCAAGAGTTGATAGCATCCTTGAAGGTCAATGTTGTCCCGAATCTTCTAGAACGGCGCATGATTTTTCCACGTGCAGCTGTCAAATTAGTTTCTCAAAGGTAATCTCGGAAGACTGCAGGTTAAAATGCTCAATGAATGTAATGAATAAAAAGCCACTGAATTGATTATTGATAAAAAATAAGCCTATGCATACATGGCGTATGCTAAACATGACTTGATGAGAATACTCCGGACGACGGCTTTTGACCACAGGTATAGAGATTAATGAACTGTAATTTTGATTTTTTTGATTAATCTGCTGAAATTTTGATTTTTCCGGGAGCGAACGCCCCAGTAGTCGCGATGCTCTCCGCGGCGCTCGCGGGGCTCGCTGGACTCAATCTCACCCCTAACATTTTCCGGCAGTCATCGGCGAGCTCCCAACGGAATTCCAAAGCCGAAATATCCTCAAGATTGCAAACAGTCACACTCAATCAATTTTTTCAATATTTTACGTTCAAGAAGAAGACGAGAAGTCGAAATGATTGCTAGAAGTAATGGAATCTGCACAGTGAAAAAAAAAACACATTATGAGACCGGTCAATGACGTCTCAAAAGTGATTTTGATTTTCGGCCTACAAGAGGTTGCTATTGGTGTTCATTCAATTGATATTTTAACGTATTCGTCTTTTTAAGAGCCAGTGATTGGAATGTATTACGAGTCTTTCGTTCTCGTCTTTTGATTTTCGTGGTCGCACGAGTCGATCCTCCCCAGTGAAGTCCGCTTTAACGCAGTAACCTACTCTGCTCTCTCCTTTTGGACAGGACGGATGTTGCCTGATATTGATTGTCAACTGATTGTAATTTATTTTCATTGAGACAGCAATAATATAAAAATCTCAAGAAGTTTTTGCTTTACTGCATGTTAGCGAATGTCAAAGCGCTTGCTCCAACATGGATTATCAAAATGAAAACAATCCCAGTCTACAATCAGCATCAAACAACAATCGTCGTGTATAGAAGGAGAGCACAGAGTGAGATCAGTTCATTGAAGCGAGCCAAACTCACGAAGATTTTGGCAGGATAATCGGAGACTAGAGTGCTCCACCGAAAAACATTCGATGAAATTCAAAGACCGAGACAGCGACGAGGAGCGACGGGTGACAATCGATTTGGATCATCGGAACCCAAAGAAGGCGAAAACGTAGAGAAGTTAAGCGAATGAGGACTGATAACAACCTCGTGTAAGTTGAAAATCCTGAGCAATATTTCATCTATACGTGTATGCAAAAATGCAGTTACTGGGGGTGTTTTTTCCATGTTTCGATTTGCATGCAACAGTTGTGCATTAACTTCTTGTTCTAATCGTCATTCCTATCTATTGATTAGCATTCTGTAAAATTTTTGAGGTTGCGTATTACGAAGCCCCCCCCCCCCCCCACTCTTCCACTCTGAAGGCGGAGCGACAACAACTACCCACCGCGAAAGTGTACGCAGCTCGAATAGAGACATCGCCGACCCTCAAAGGTGCGGTCGAAATCCGAAAGGGAAAAGTGGATGGGACCTGATGAATGAGTACGGAAGAAATGGTGAGATGACGTAATGTGATAATTTTTATTCACTTTTGAGAGACGGATCATAATGTGCTCAAAAGGATTATGTAAAGTTAGCGACTGCGTGAAGAGATTCTGATGGATAGTAATCGGGCTTTAGACGTATCGCTATCACGATATGCTATCACATGCAAACCGATGATATGGGTGGCAAAATTTTCGGTAATATCACCATGGAACTGCAGGTGTGCAGTATTTGTGTAGATAAGCTGAGTGTTATCACATTACAGGTTGTTGTCGTGGAGTAGGCAAACAGCAGTACGACTCCAACAAGCAGTTATACTGTACAACAGCAGTGCAGAAGAAATTGAAAAATGTGTGATTCTACCGTCAGAATTTCAGTTAAGAGAAGAAGTAAGTGATAAAAATCAACTAGAACATCTTGCTTACTATAACGAGAAAGATCTGTTCAAAAAGTTAAGACACTGCGAGGACCGCAAAGTTTTAAGACGACGACAGTTCATAAAAAATAGCTTCTCACATTTGAAGACCTCGCCCATGCAAGATTGAGTGCAGCCGATCTACACATTTATTGGAAAGCAGAACAAGAAAACGGCTCTGAAGAAGGCAAGACTTCCGAAACGTTAGCCATCTGTCATACTGTATTTTAGTATCCGTGCTATGCTTCAATGAATCGTCTTTAACAAACCTGTGTTTGCTGAATAAGAAACGTACGGAATTATTTAATCAGTGCTGAGCCCAATCGATAGTCGGCTTTGGGAAGAAAGATGAAATGTGAATTAGCCATGTGCTGCTGGTTCACATGAGCTAATTTTTAATCGAGGTTCAAAGCGTTTGGTTCTTCTCAACGTTTCGAAGATGCCCCCACCCTCGACTGCAAAGAGCATTGTAGAGGAAATGACTAGAAATTAGATCTATAAAATGGCTTACAATGGCACGCTACGCTCGACCGTTTATATAGACCTCGTTCATAACAATGACAATCTGATAACATTATGAGTTGTCTGAGCCTGTTATGATGTCTGATAAGGACACTTAAACAGAGCTAAACAAGTAGCTGTTTCGTCCTTCTCGATTCCTCAGTCACATTATAAGTGCTCTCATCAGACCTCATAACAGGCTCAAACATGTCATAATGTTAGCAGACTTTGAATCGCTTACCAATCTATCAAGGCACTTTCATAAACCAGACGACTCTGCTACAAGCTTGCATTTTTGTGGGGGCACGTGCTCGATGATTATCAGCGTTATATCAAGAGCGTCCAATCACTGCACTTAGCATGAATCAGAATTTTACATTGTATAAGTTAGAACTATTAATAATCATTTGACACTTCTAATCACTCAGTATGACACAACAGTGTACTATTGACTACGCAAAAGTATTCCTAGAGAAATCTCATAAAAGCTGATAGCGGGGTGAAGAAAGTATTGCCTATCATGTCAATAATGACCAACAGGCATTCCTGTTACTTAACCGCTTTTTTGCATGGCATGATTTGTAGCAACGAAGGAAGAGTGGAAGCAAAACAAGGCGCCGCTAGTGCAACTGGTTAGCACACGTTCCCGAAAAGGTGAAATGCGGGTTCGATTAACGTCTGACGTCAAATTCTCGCGCATCACTCAACATTATAGGGCATGGCAATAGTACTTGCGAAATTAAATAAATCAACAAAGACATATAGTTATGCCCAACCCGACTTCCCCTTTATTTCTGGACTGGTCCATAAATTTTGCCTTCTTTTTGAGCAGACACGAGATTGTCAAAGAAAGGTTTATTCACCTCTGGGACTTGTTTCAGTATTTGGCTTTCGTTAGAGCTCGGAATGCTGAATTGGTGTGCAATGCATTTTTCAAAAACCTTTATCACCTCAACTCGAGACATAGGTGTCATTGGCATAATGATAGTTTTTTTGAGCACTAACCTTCTCATTTTTAGACCCTTCACTAATCCGCATTCACAGTGTTTTTTTTACTGTGCGGAACCTAGTCCTTCTAATATTCAGTCCGTTTCTTCTATCTTGTTTTTGAACATCGTAGAATACTGGTTGAGGACTTCTCCTTGCAATCTCGACGACAGCCTAGCTGTGGCATTCCATAGGGCATAGTTTTTGGCTGCAGAAGAGAGTGTGGCATGGGATGGGGTGGGGGAGGGGTGGAGCTTGGCTCCACGAGCACCGCAACGGTCATCACAACCGCTCGGCCATGGCGCCCCCTTCTCAGCATATGCAAGTTCTCTTCTAAGCCGACGTTATGCTGACAGTAGTAGCAGTAATAACCGCAGAAGCTGTTGTTATTGCTGATGATCGAGCTTGTATCTAGATCTCGCTAAAGAACAGTTTAATCTGACAATGCATTTCGAGCCTTTCATGAGTCTATCAAGAGCACTTACACAGTGCAAGACACGTTTTTTCGGCCTTTAACTCTCGTCAGTTCCACGGTGCGTGAAGTAACATAAAGAATAAAGCTAGTGGCATTTAAACTCTGAGAATTGCGCCATGCATTTGACACCATTGTTAGCATCGTTAAAGGTGATTGCATGCATATCTGACCTTTATAATGACTCGCGGTGGCCTTCCGCTGTACCAAGTAGAGTGTATTGCCAGTTTACCGACTGCAGAGGGATGAACGACCTGGCGAGCCATGAGAGCTTGCGAACCATCGACCTTGCGACGCAGAGTACTCTAATCACTGCGCCAAATACGCTGCTGCAGTTCTGAACTAACATATCATCTCATCAATAGTGGCGTCTGAAGGCGTTTCCCGGAGTTGCAGTGCTAGTCGTTAATTACTATCGAGTGCCGGGCACCAAGTGATAGAGCCGCTTCTTCAATTTTTCTCAAAATCCATTGCATCCATTTCAGAACGGTGGAATAACGCAGCTCATGATTAATATAATCTGATGAAAAACAATTTCAGTCATAAAATGCAATATTTAGAGAGGTATACGGAGTGTTCGGGCAACATCCTCCCTCAAGTAATATGCCTCAGTGCCATCTGATTTGAAGAAATCACTTAAACCCTTTCAAAAGTTGCAGTATTACAGCTTTTCAACTCTAATACGTTTGCTATGTTTTTTTTTACATAATTGCATCCCGATTTAGAACTATTACTACCCACCAGTCACCCCTACTGCTGATAATAAGATGCTTCTATTTTGCAAATTACATCAGTTCATTGAATAGCCACTAGAATCCATGAATTCTTGTTAAGAAGGCCTAGATTATGTCCAACACTATGCCTGAAGACTAGGTTCCTATACATGATGAATTGTCTCGTACTTGACGTCAATTTTAGTGTCCCTTACTGAAAACTCAAAACAGTAGTCAATGAAACCGCATCAAATAACAAAATAACAAACAATTTGTTGATTGGTTTCCGATACCACTTTGTGTTGTAGGAGTTTCTAGATAGGTTAACTTGAACGTTCAAAAATGCCTCAGAGGAATGCCTCAAAATAACGCGTGGCCTCGCACCATACCTCAGGCTGATATTCCCGACCTGAGCCAGGCACAGTCTCACATTATCACAGACTCCAAGTGGCAGGTCTTTAATGATTAATTGAAAGACCTAGAACATCTAAGAAGTGAGTTTTTTGAAATGAAGTTATTTCTATGCGACCCAAAAATTTATCTCTTACGTTTCCTGCTAGGGTTATGAAGGCCTTTGATTTATGAACTTGCGAATCAATTTTACCTTTCCAGCCTCAGAAGATGGCAAACCTTGCCGAAACGTAAGCCACCACGACTGTTGTAATATTCGTGCTGCATTATTAACTGTATTGTTATATGCTTCGCTGATATTCAATAAATCATACTACTAACACCTCAGAGCGCCTAAACAGAAGAAGATACTCAATGTAAATACACATATGTATTATCGTAAATTGAAATGGTATCATTAAAGCCGTTTGTCACGCGGCTGAAACATTTCCGTAGAGATGCGTAGACGGATAGACGGGCTTGGCTTCACTAATTCATGTAATATTATAGTTAAAATGTGACAATATTCGCAATCGTCTCTGTTCAAATGGAGCTTCATGAAAGTACGATCAATGTTCTTATGAGAAAGACAGTGAGAAATTCGGTCGAATAATCAATAGAAAACTTTTCCACGATTGAAACGCGAACCATCGATTCCGTCAAGGATTTTTTTTTCTATCACTGAAACAAGCCATCACATCAGGTTGCTGAATACGCTCTGTTCGGCTATAAAATGAAGAACGGTTTTGTGGAACGAGGCTCGCTTCTCAATTTTCAACTCGCACAGACAATTCAAATCCTAGGATATGGTCGACCGACCGCATTGGAGAGGAGTGCACAAAGAATGTTATACGAGAAATGTTTATGTACAATGATAAGAGATGAATATTGAAATCAATCCATTATCACTAACATTCATTGTTATGTTTGCTTCCAATATAAAAGCTTATTTTAGAATGTTGAACAGTAGTTTCTTTCAAGCAAACATGAGCAACTCCGAAGATAGTGGTATGGGATTCAAAGCGGTTGGTCTTTTATCATCACAACTTATAAATCGTTGCACAACCCGCATTGGTCATGTCCATTTAGGGGACAATGATCAAGTCCAGCAGAGCTAACTATGTCGTCGTCCAACTACTAGGAAAAGGTGGATTTGGCGCCGTCTACAAGTAATTAGTAAATATTTGTGAAATTTTGAAGTACAGCGAGTTTAGTTCAGTTTGTTCAGAGTTCATGATGAAATAGATACGACAAAAGTGTATGCAATGAAAGTTGAGAAAAAAACTGAACAACGTCGACATCCTAAGCTGGAAATGGAAGTGAGTCGTTTTATCTTTACCACTGCGGAAGTTTTCTAGGCATTCTCTTGGAACAAAGCACAAAGTTGATTCGTTGAAAAATTGCTTGAATTGATGGAAATAACTAGTGATTGAAATCAATTTTCGTACAAATACTAAAATCGGTATGATACAAGAAAATTAAAACGACCCATGATGAGTCACTGATCTGTAACACTCTCGCGACGATACCTAACATCGGATTTGTTGCCACTGGATGATGTCTGATCTTTCGTTCCGTTTTCTGTGAAGCCTACAGATGCCATGGAGGTCGCTCCGCAAGGTTTTGTGAGACTCTGCCCTTTTCCTACCGTAATCTTAATCGAAAAATCGATATTCCATGCATTTTGGGAGAAAAGTCGCGTTTCCCTACCTTGTTCATGTTTTGCGATCTTCTGGCGCTAGGCGATGCCTGATTTTTCTCTGCCATTGCTGTGAAGCCTGTAGATAGCACACAGTTTAGCTCAAATTTTGTTGTATAACTTCACCCTATTTCGTTTGTGATTTAAAAAGCTGAAGGATAAAACTCGCAGCGTTGATCAATTCCTGAGGGATACGCCACGCATTCGTGTTCACTTTTAACATCGTTTAACAGTCTGCGAAAAGAAGCAAATTGCGATAAAGACTTCGTTAAACGGCCATGATGCCGTAATCATGGACAAATTTGGTGCCAAAAAAGAGCTCAAATAATTCTTCACAAAAGGTAATGATTTGTTGCCTGAGAGATGGCGGAAATGTGTTCAGGCTGATGGTGCATAATTCGAATAGTGTCATTAAGTAATTATGATTACTTTTGGTTAATGAATTTGGTGTTTATTGCTTTAATTTCAAAACTTGTAAGAAGGCCCAATATCGAAGTGGTTTGCTTTGAACTAGGAAAATTGCGATCTTTACCTTCTAGTTCTGATGTGCTCTCATATCAAATCATGCCCGAATTTATCCATCAGCTGTTCACCTGTCGTTCTGTTGATCGCTAAGTGGCCCGAGCGAGCACCAGTGACATTTCCCTTTCTCCCTATCGCCTGCAAGAGTTACTCAGTGACGTCTCTCTGCTCTTACTGTTGGGCATATTACCACTTTTTCTAAGCTTTTTGCAAGCATATCGGACTATCGAATCAGTCGTCTTCCTGTTGTGCGTTTCGTATCTCGAAAAATCCACTTGTCAATGACTCTCGCCTATTGGTTGCTATTTTGAACCTATTACGCGTCCAGCCCAAATTACCTACGATGGCATGGCATGTAGATCCGTTGTGGAATCCAGGCTAGAGCAACATCAAAATGTTAAAAACGGGCAAAGTGTTAGCAAAAAATCATGCTGCGCACTGATAAAACGCGTTTCGGAGGCAAAGATATTCTTGTGCGCCATCGCTGAGTATATGGTCTATACTGCCGCTCTTTTCAAAAACAAAAGTCTCTCGCTAAAAATGAGAAATCAAAAATGCAAAATTCTCATTGAGACATACTCCAGAGGGTGACAATCGTCGTAGTATTTACGCGACAAGGAACCGATTGATCACAAGAAGTTCGAATAGAATTTTGTGTGCACCAAAACCACCCAGTTTCTATCGAACAGCAAAGGCCGTAGATTGGCCAAGTTCAAGATTGCAGGAGAAATCTTCTCAACTACCATTCTAGAGTATTCAGTAGTGAAAACGAAGTTCTCTTGCAGCAACCAAACCAAGTAAATTATAAAAAGAGCCTTACGGGAGATGAATGCACGGAAGCGATTTGAAAGCAAGAAGTGCTGAAATCCGCACAGTGAACTGTGATGAACACCTTAGTTCTGATTACTCTCACAGAGCTCCTTCTCATTGTGCGGATTCCAATGCTTCTAACATTCATTCGTCTTTCATCATCCTTTTGAACGTTGTAGATTAGTGGTTGAGTGCGACTCCTGGCAATCTTGAGGATAGTCTAGCTCTTGCGTTCCGTAGGACATTTGTGATCACTGCTCGCGTAAATAAATTAATTAGCTGCTATTTTACTAACAGCTGATAAAATATGGATGTTAAATTCTGCCAGTCTCGATTTATAGAAAAACTATGCTAACAAAAGGTAGCTGTTCTTGAAAAAGCTTCTCATATATCCGCGACCGACGCTGGCGTCTTAAGAACTTCTAACCAGAGCTTGCTCAGTGTTTCTGTGAATGAGTCATATTCAACCAGAAAATCGCAGTGAAGACGTATTAATCAAGCACTCAACCATAGCACGATTGCTTCGTCTCATATTCCAGATTGCAATACTCAAACTCATGGCTGTTCAGCGCAAGCAAGCGCATTTTACTAGAATTGTAGACCGAGGCAAAAGCGATACGTTCTTTTTCCTGGTTATGCAGTTGGTCGGAAAAAGTCTCGCCGACCTAAAAGCTACACGCCCAAACAAAGTACGACCGCCTACATTTTTCGCTGTCATCGAAGACTTCACATAGCTTTCTCTCTCTTCAGGTCTTCACAGTGCCTACTAGTATGGGTGCAGGCATACAATGTCTGGAGGCGTGTGAAGACTTGCATAAATGCGGTTTTATTCATCGAGACTTAAAGCCTTCCAATTACGCATGTGGGTTAGGAGACCAAAAACGAGTGGTAAGAAATTGTATCTCAATTTGGTGACGACACTTCACACCAATACATTAGATATCTACTTTGCTTGCCAATAATGTTGGAATAGTCCTCTCTTCGATTTTTCTGAGAATCCGTTTCCACTCAACTGATATGCCTCTGTAAAGTGCTGCCCACAGAATTTGTCCGCAGAGAAAAAAAAACCAATGGAAAATAGCCGATCTGAAAGCATTACATGTAATTTTCTTGATCATTTAATATTCTGAGCTGTAGGAAATTTTTCGTAAGACAACTGAAATTACTCCCTCGAAAATTGGTTGATATTGCGAATAACGGAATCATGGGATTACATTATAGTAAATACAACCGATGCAGGACACTATAAGTAAAATTGTGATTTTTATGCATTTCAAGTGAAAATTTTAGGTGTACTTGCTAGATTTTGGACTAGCAAGAAAAATTATTAATGTGAAAGGTGAACTGAAAGCGCCACGAGAAAGTGTTCTAATCAAGGTATCTGTTTGAGTTGATCTTCATTCTCCGCCCCTCTATAATCTGACCAAATCACATTGCGACTCCTAATCTCGCTGTTTGCGTTTTGTGTAGGAGAAAGAGCAAGCTATTGCTTTGTAGGCAATGACGACGTGAAATTCTTTCTCCTCATCTAATTTCGTGTTATCTTCTAAAATATTATCGCACGGCCGTGAGGTTTGCAAGTTCACAAAACTCTCAATATTAAAGAACCAACGTAATCTGGAGGTAACAAGTAACAGCGAACTATTTTGCCAAAACTGAGCGAAATCCCACTAGAGTAAACCCTCTATTTTGCACAATAAAGAATGAAAAGCAAACACTTATGATCACTGTGGTGAGGATTTGGCATAATGGGTTCGTTAGATAAAGGGGAGTCAAACCAATAATATACATTTACCTTCTCAAAAAACATTGAACTTTTGCTTCATAGGTTAGTATCTCGCACCAAACCGAGTGGATTCCAACTTTTCAACGTTTCGTCTCTAAAATTGTAGACTATTAAACATCTTATTTATTAAGGGAACCTTGCGATTCATCTCTATGGCCTGTCACAAACGTATTGAGTTGGGTCCAAAAGATGATTGTGAATCGTGGTTTTATTTGATACTGGATATAACATATGCAGGAGGTTTGTTCTTAGACAACATTCTTCAAATTAATCAATCTTTAGCATAATTTACAAAAGATACTGCAGCAAAACATACAGATCAATTAATGACTAAGAAGTGATCAGAAATAGTAGAATGGTAGCTAAGAAGTAGTTACGAAAATTATGGAACAAATATCGCAAAAATTTTTCCTGCATATACTATCTATAGGAATTTCTTCTTTCACTGCTTTTCATCAATGTTGCTTTATTCCGACTTTTTGGGTGCGAAGTATTACAAAACGTGGCACGACGACCACGTCGTGTTTCACTCAGCTACTCTAATGGGCGCTGTCGCGCCTTCCAGCAAGAAGATTGTATTGTAGCTCTCCGCAATGGAAATAGGAAAATTACTTAATAAATTGAGATTTTGAATAGACATTATCATCATTGAATCATAGACTATCACTTAAAAGACTTTTATAAATGGAATTTGTTGAAAGGACGTCCATATGTCAGAAATTCTTTTTGAATCATTGAGTGTAATTTGACATCAATTTGGTTATTCTTGTGAATTTTAGGAATGCATGTTAGGTGGTATTTGACCGATGTTATGGTGGTTTAGCAATTTTTTCACATCGTAGTCGGAGACATTCAGCCTTCGAGTTTCTAGTTGACTCAATAGGAGCACTCTTCGACTAGAATGATTCAAA
This sequence comes from Parelaphostrongylus tenuis, assembly GCA_019055375.1. NCBI lineage: Eukaryota > Metazoa > Nematoda > Chromadorea > Rhabditida > Metastrongylidae > Parelaphostrongylus > Parelaphostrongylus tenuis. Next base: position 9,316 of record JAHQIW010006974.1, on the reverse strand, counting down.
TATTTTGATATCAGAATTATACCTTCGCCAAGAACAGTGGTGATATTTTTGCCTGGTTATGGGTCACTTCCTCAAAAGATGATTCCGTATCACCTTTTGAAAACAAGGAACATGTAGCATCTGTGCTGAGACGATAAAATCAGTGTGACAAAAACGAAAAAAATATGGGAAATTAAGGAAAGAAAGCAAACAAACAGAAAGCAAGTGGTAGCACTGTTAGCCACTACGCTTTCAGAATTTCTATATTGAGATCCGATATCTATAGGTTTACCATGGAAACTTATAGATGAGAAGGATGAAGTTCTGAAAAAAAAGGAGAAAATGCGCTCCGAAAAAAGGGTGAGTGCCGATATCATTACTTTTAGAGAATTATAAAGTGCCACTGCCACAATTGCGTCTACGTAGAGGTCATGGAACATGAATTCATTCTCAGATCACCCTATCCTTATGTTTGAAGGACATTTTTGGTTGAAATGTTATAGGATATTTTAGTGCCATCGAAACATCAGAATTGTACTTTGCAAAACTGAAAATAAAATCATGTTCTTGATCATTTATAGTTGTAATCATCACTAACACTATCACAGTTACCACCCCCATCATCATCGCCAAGATTGTTATCGTAATCATATCTGAAAATTGTATGACTAAACGACAATGATTCAGGATGCCATTCTTGGTGCTTTGTCGTGTAAAGAAGAACTTAGTAAGATGATCGACTACATTGATACTTTGAAATATTACGATCACGTTGACTACGAATACATCTACAAATTAGCAGAACAGGTCTGGACAATATAACTGCGATTATAATCTTCACTATAAGTGTAGTATGGAGTCCTCGACCATAGTCTATCCCTATCTCTTAAAGTGGGAGGAGTGTAACGCAGTGACTTGAGGTCCCCTGTAGTAGACATGTGACCATGGTTTTCGGCGCTGTACCTTAAGCATACCACCACCACCAATGACCACCATGGACGACAGTTGCGTAGGAAAGAACAGACTGGAAGTCATGATAAAGGTCGCACTACCACTAAAAACGGCACGTCCAAGTATGCAAATAAGTAAGTAAGATATATGAAACTAAATGAATGCCCAAAACAAGAGAAGCGTTTATTATGAGCTCCTAGAATAAACTATACGCGAAAATAGACGTCTGATGACATCACTTGATCACTGAAAAGTAGTAAAGTACACAGTGGATGGGATAGCGCACTTTGATGTGCTTTAGCGAGGATTATCCAAAACTTTTTACACTACTCGCTTCCCACTTACTGTACAGGTCTGGGTAATCTTTATATTCGAGTGGCCGCTTCCACTCATAATCCAAAGAGCCAAGTTGAACCAGCATCGTGCTCTTGAGGGTCGACCACTGTCACTGCTTCAGGCCACCCCATTTCTCATGTACTCTAATTCTAACAGAATTGGAATTGTAGTATTCCTACATTTATGTCGAAACGCAATTTTCAGGGAGCGAAATCAGCAGGAGGCGACATCAACGACTTGTACGACTGGGAGAAAGCTGTCGGACCCAGTGTCACCACAACTGCAGAGGAAACCGTCAAACAGAGCAATTGAAACTAATTTGAATGTTCCATAGCGTGACCAAAGAATGAACAAATGAAAAATGAAAGAAACAGTTGTTACTCCATGACCATATTCATTTACTTTTATCTTACCCCATATTTTTCACACTGCCTTAACTTTTCTATGGATATATCACGGGCACAGCACATTCTGTAACCTCCTCCATCTTTCAGCATACCACTGAAAATAGTCTGCACGGAAATGATAACCATGGCAACGCTTGAACTCAATGCGAAGATTTCGAGCACCTTTTCAAAGGCGATGTTCATGCAAAAAGGTTGAAATGTTGAAAAATTATTGCTCACAATAAACGATCTGAATTCAAGTAAAGGTCCTAAGATCATTTTTAAACACTTCCAATCACAAAGTAAGAAACACACGTCGTACGCTCGTTAGAAAAATCCTGCAAGAGATAAGAGATCGCTGGTTGAATTCCTCTTCAACAACAACGAGCTCACACATGCTTTTTTCCGCATATTGCATGATATCTAGAGGACTATATCATTGGAAAATCCAACATGGGTCACCAGTGTGGTAAGCAAACATTCTACCACTCAACCATTATTGGTTATAATACATTACCATTAAACTAATAGTTGTTCAAAAATAAACACACGATGTAATGCTAAAAGCACTCCATTTTCCGGAAATAGAACCCGGATTGCCCGCGTGGCTAGTAAGCATTCTAAACCTGAATCATCAGTGCCTAAAGTGCAATATGGTTCAAGTCATAAGTCCTTGTCTATTCTTTTTAAGCGAAACAAGGGTTCATAACGCATTTTTTTTTTCAAACAGCTGACCTTTCGGTCGCTGTGCCTTCGTCAGAGTCTGGATAGATAAGGCTATTGACAACCCAGTCAATTATATGCATCTAATACTTCACTCAAAAAACATTACCAAAACCTAGATTTCAGTCGCTTCAAGAACATACTAACCTTCAACATACTCGCCGCTCTTTTTGAGCTGAGACTAATCACCCAGAGATCACATGAACATCAAGTCGTAAATGTCGAAGAAGCAAGGGTCATGCGACATAATATCTAAAGCACTACGTAGGACGGAGATCGAACCCGGATCGCCGGCATGAGCGACACGGGAGCATTTCTACCACATAATCGTCACTGCCTGCGCGACGATGTGAATCAAATCATAAATGCCGAAACGCACAAGTTCTACGACGTCATATCCAAAACATTGCATTGGTTAAGATCCGAATCCAGGTCGCCCTCCTGGCAAGCGAACATCTTACGACTGAAATAGCAATGCTCTACAATTGAAATCTAAATATAAGTCGATCACAGAAATTACGGTCTGATCTCTATTTCAACGATTTGGCGACTGTTGCTCATGATTTTAGCGTTTTTCAACCATAATGTATAAACACTGCTGTCTTGGGTCGGTTCGCCTTTTTTCCTTTGTTCCTCATTTTGTTGTATCCTTGTATTTTGCATATATTTTGTGATATCACTATAAGTCTATTGATATGATGCAATAAAGATTCAGTCATCTGGTCATCGCCATTACTGAAGGGTCATGTTGCGTTTTTTTCGTCGGCAGTCGGCGCGATCATCTTGCAGATAGGACGAGTTATCATCACTATGCTGTGGTTTCGTAATGAAATCCAGAATTTCGTGTCATTGAGCGCATATATACGCATTAAGGAGCGCTACATGACAGTGGAGACTTCAGAAAGGCTAACTGTTGCTGAAGAAGGGCCAGTGCTTCATTTATAAAATCCTATTTTTGAAAGAGAAATCTCAATTACGATGTTATAAAACTTCGAACTGTTTTCGATTATAGCTTCTTGTCTGCATATACCCGCATTCTGATCATTTTCATATTTTTTTCTTATACTAACACTATTTACCTTCATACCTGACCTCAAATGGAATATTAGGCGAATTGTGAATTTTATTTTCATCTTGAACACTGAAATTAAATAATACGACGTGAATCTTCTGGTTTTGATATTGTGTCATTCTATGCAGTACTCAAAGGTCATAACGTAGCCCATAAAAATATTGAAAAAATGAGGTTGTTCGAACTGATCTGACCAGAAATGAAATGCCATGAGCATTATCGGTCTCTGCTATCATTTCACTACATATGCACACTAATTTTAATCCCTATACTTTTTCTTTGAAACCCTCTCGTGAATACTAAATGAATGCTTCCAACCACTTCTTAACACTGGTTTTGTGCTACAATTTCAATAATGATGAATGAATATTTCGAGTAAAAGAAACAATGGTTCAGGTACAGGAATGCGCATCTTTAGTAGAGAAGTTGTCCGGAAATGGGAAAGCGCAAATCATATCATGGCGTGTTCTGGCGAAGTACTAGAAATGATTCATTACAAGCTTTTCTTGAAGTCGTACGTTGAAGAAAATGTGTTTTTGTTATACGATTTTACAGCAGTGTCGAATATCAAAGGGCAAGTGGAAATGCGCTGTAGTTTAAATGAAGTGGATTTCGAATTGAAAAAGAAGAGACTTTCAGAATATATGGGAGTCGTTTCAGCTGAAAATATGTACAAAAAAGTTTCTCCATTAAAAACTTACCTTTCGTTGTGATAAAGCTTGCATAGAATCAAACTTATTCTATATACTACCAAAAAACCGCTGTGAAGACACGGAGGGGAACTCTTAGGAGCAAACCGTAATGACCTTTCCGTTATTAGGATCTACTATGAATGTTTTTTTTTCACAAATCCATTTTAGCTTTGAGATCAGTATTTTTCCAGCTATCGATTGACTCCAAAAATGTGGACAGAATAACAAATATTTTTCAAAAACAGTTAAAAATGTGTTCCATACTCAGAGAATATAGTTTTCTCTTTAAGACATAGGAAAATTTTCAACACATGGGTGTTCTTTACATTGAAGCAAACCTTTATGGGGGTGTCTTCTGTGACATTTCATCATTTAGCCGTGATCGTTTTGTTTTAAAGTCTCAACCGAAATGCTTGTCAGAAATTTTGCCGAATTCTGCATGCCAAGCAGGTCGTCGACGCAGACAGATCACGGCGGATCTTCTAGTGTGCTCTCTAGCTAGACTCGTTCAGCCGAGCATTCTTCTCGAGAGTGACTTTGCCTCACTATCCAACTGTTTTCGTTGGATCAGCCCATTAGGACTGCCTATGCATAAAGGAACCCTAAAAGAATCTGTATCATACAGAGCACAGAATGCCTATAAAATTTGATAAAAAAGTTCTTCCCGGAGAGAAAGATTAATCAATGCTGTGTGTGTACATAGCTACGTAAAGTCCTGACCGATTCAACACGCATGTATACAACTACATGCACTTCGTCCCAAAAGGATTAAGTGTTATAGAAGTGTCCGAATGTTTATCTGGAGTGAAAAATGTCCTTCAATGATTTACCGATGGACCATATGTATCAGTGCTCTATCTTTCCAGAAAAATTTGATACATATTTTCCATTCAAGCTTTATTATGCGCTTTTGCGAGGTTAACACACTTTTTTGATCCATTGTCCTTTTGGACGGTCGATGGATCTTCTTGAATATTGGTGGCTGATATTTCGGCGTGGTCGCCTTCCTCAGAACCTGAACGTATTTTTGTAACCCTATTCATGTAACTATCAGAGTGCTTTGGTAAAAATGAAAATCTACGGTATCAGCCTAATGGGAATGAGTCTATCAAATCAACTTGAATACTGATTGTGTTTGGGAACTGGGCTTACAGGCCGACTAACAAAGGAGTTTTTTCTACTTTCTTTTTTTCCATAAGATGCCTTGGACCACAGTAGCGCCGTTTTAGAAATGGCACAAGTCCATGGTTAATAAACAGTTAAGCACAGGTGGACGCTTGTTTGAAGTTAGAACAAAGTAAAAAACCGACAGCTGCGAGCCCGATCGTGCACAAATTTCACCATCTGCTTACAGCCTGCAGAATTACAGAAAGTATGCTGCCAATGGATAAAAATTTTTCACAGGGCCTTGTGGAAATGCTAGTCGTGGGTGTTGTAATACTAGTTGGCTAGAAATCGAACCCGAGTCGCCCAGGAAGCACCCGAACATTCTACCACTCAACAACCATTACCTTAAACGGCGCTGCCCTGTGATCGAACCAGAGTAGCCCTGTGACAGACAGACATTCTACCATTCAACCACAATTGCCCATAGTCTGATATTAGTCTATTCATATGCGTTGAAATACAAAAGTCTCACAATGTAACACCCGAAACATAGTATTCGTCAGGGATCGAACCCGAGTCGCCCACGAAGCGGCCGCACATTCTACTACTCATCCACCATTACCTATACTACGACATTAATCAGTTCATATGTGTCGAAAAACAAAAAATCTTACGATGTAACACCTAAAATAAGGCGCTGGCCTGGGGTCGAACCAGAGTTGCCCATTTGACAGACAGACATTCTACCACTCCACCACAATTGCCCATAGTCTGACATTAATCTTTTCATATGCGTCGAAATAAAAAAATCTTGCGATGTAACACTTTAAAGAAGCCGCTGTCATTAAAGAATCTCTGTTACTCTACTCTGTAAGATTTCATACACTAGCTCGATCACCTCATTGGACGATTGTGGCAAGATACCGAACAAAATCAGCTCAGAAATCCATACACATCATGAGAAGAAGGTTCGAATCTAGTATGCATGCAAACGTGTTCGCATTCGTACGTACTTTTCAAGTGTCAAACCTGATTTCCTGTATTCTTCACGAACAAGAAAATCGGATTTGATAGTATAAAATGCCTTTAATTACCAAGAACTATTTTGCACAACTTCAAAACTCTAGATGTAGACGTTTGCCAGCTTTACTCACGCAATTACGCACTTTCTTCACTAATTTCTTTCACTGTGCACTGATGTAACTACCACTGGTACTGAGTATTCTCGTTTTTACTTTTGTGTTTGAGCAAACAATATGATAAAATTTTTCATTAGTAGATGTGTTATTAGTAGACTGTCAGTTCTCAGCAGGTCAGACTTTCACAAATTGTCCCCGAGCGTTGCGCGGTGGAAGAGTGCGTCGCTTCCTGGATCTGAAATCGACACAGTTTGATCAACAGCGACAAGAAAGCACAAGCACGCTGAGGTTATTTCAGAAAAGCGGAAAAATAGAAGAAGACTCCTCGGTGGAAGGTCACAGCGGCTAGAATTCTAAGGTATCCACATATTACTGCGTATAGTGAGTGTAGATTATATTAGTACCTGAGGACTTTTCGGCCGCGGCGCGATCGTAATCTTCTTGTCCTCGAGCTGCTTCGCGATCTACGAAGTGATCGTCGGCTTCGCGATCTGCTTCTACTGCTTCTTTGGTGTTGGCGCATCCTGCTGCGTCGGGCTGAAAAGAGGAGTATTCATGAAAATGCATTTGGAAATAAATATTAATATTATATAATATAATATGGAAATATCATTTTAACTGGAGCTATATGTGGAATTTTTGAAGCACAACTTTAGGAATATAGGGCAGGGCAGATATCTCGGCAACAACAATGAGATTTCGCTTATCGCAGTAAACGAACAAGACTAAGGGTGCGAGTGCTGGAACACTACGATGGCACTCAGCATAGTCCAGTGCTATTTGATAGAAGTTCTCACAGCAGTGCAACTCATGTCTTGCTTCAATGAATTGCAGATCCCGATCCATAATGTCTGTTAGGACTCACACGATCGCGTCCGTCGGCTACGTGATCGACGTGTTCGTCGGCTCAACGACCGCAACGACCGCGAGTGATAGCGGCGACTCCGACTTCTTCTGCTACGGCCTCGGCTTCGACTGCGTCTGCTGGGCATGTTGGCAAATGAATTATACTTTACCACATTCCTATATATTTATACACCTATAACCCGTATCAAGACAAGCAAATCAAAACAACCTTATCACTCCTATACAACGGCAAATAAACGATTTCTCACGTTTTCGTGAAAAACATCACGATTATTATCGTGATAAAGATCATTTCGATTTCTCAATCAGATCTTACGGTATGGGTTGTTGCTAGGACACAAAATACTCTGCATTGTCTTGCTGAAGCAAAGCGCGCTTTCGACGAACAAGTTTTGGTTACTTCTCGGCCAACTTGTAAACTCGATCCAGCTGCTCGCCGTAAAAATCGGCGTTGATGAATTTGCCATTCGGAACAGTTCAAAATGCAAAGTCCTTCGAAATATCACCAAACGCAAATCATCGTTGATTCGACGAGCAGCATCAGCGTGCGGCAACGCAATTTATCTGTAATCTGTTCAAATAGCGAGGATGCGCGACATTGAATCTTTGCAACTTCTCGTGTACTTTTGAGAGGATCATCTACAATGATTGTCTTTTTCATGACTACTGATCTACAAAAGTAATTGGGGTTCATGCGCAGTCAAAATGCGTTCCTTTCACAAAACCTGCCGAACCACTACTCTACTTCGTTTGCAGCTTGTGAGCCAAATGTGTTCATGATGTTGCGAGTTGTCGCTGTTGCTTTGCGACTCACTTTGGACTCTCGGTCTGGAACCGAAACCTGCACCAACCAATCTTCTTTTGATAGCCTACAGCAGAAGTATTATTTACAGGATGCAATAAGTCATCGGCAACAAAGCATAGAGCGAGAAATGCTCCTTAAAATGATATGTGGCACGACATTTATTTGAGAATATATTCCATTATTATACGGCGTACTTCAAGCAATTCACAAACCGTAGTCATTTTTCTATCAACCTTGATAGAATGTTTCCAAGTTCCATTCTCACAAAGCTATAGCAAGAGGCAGAGAGACTGAAATTATGTTCTTCACAGAAAAATTAAGTTTCCGGTTGAATATGCTTCTTACTAAAATCCAATGACTCTTTTTTTTATAGAAAATGCCTTTCTAAGAGTCTTACTGGTGATACTCCACATTCTTCTGACAATAATGTGCTCGTACAATCTGACCTTCACCATGGAAATATCAGCAAATCCGCTTTGAAGCTGAAGAAATGTGTTAACTGCTGCAAAGTCTGAACGTAATTACTCCCTACAGTATCCATGGTTTTGAAGAAAATGAGTAAGACCAAGTTTCATATGAAATATTTATTGTTGACATGAATAAACATAATAAAATAGCCAGGATTTATTGCACAATTATTCTACTAGGACTGGACGAAACTTCAGCTAGAGGAAACAATTGAACCACTCTCTAACCATCAGTGTCTTTTGTAACAACTCGAAAGACCGACTTCCTTGAAACCTCGGCATGCTAGTAATATAAAATTGTAAAAATGAGAAGAAAAGCTTGAGAACTAACCTTTATTCAAAGCTTCACGAGGATGGTATCTTTTTTCCCCGATCGATTGTCATTCTTTTCGGTTGATGGGTTTTCTTGGTTGCTTGTGGGTGACGTTTCGGCAAATACGCCTTCTTGTTTCTTAGTGTCTTTTTGATCCAGGCTTCAGTTTATGACTGAAACTAAATAGAACTCAGTTTCAAATAACTAAAATGATTGCAATAATCTAAAAAGTGGATATCTGAAGACTCACAATCCTCGTCCTTTCTTGAATATTATCCGAAAAATGTGTGATGGAAACAGTAGGACTTGATATCCTGCCAAAAGTCCAACGCAAACTTGTCCTTCTTCTTTAGCCAACTCTGCACGGGCCGGATGATCACTCGTTTTGTTCTTCGCGGGACTGCCACTAACGAAATGCTCATACATCGATTTTTCGCATTCAACCTGAAAATACCGTACACTTCCTCGCTTGCGAAAAA
>JAHQIW010006973.1:0-87728 GCA_019055375.1 Parelaphostrongylus tenuis | reverse complement strand
TTGAATCAATAGATCTTCTACAGCGGATTCGTGAGCAAGGGTTCTTGCGTTGTAGGTACAGATCGTCAATTTAGTCCGTTTTGATCTTGGCACCCTAGTTCGCCCCTGAGATTTTAGCAGCCTCTCCGTACTCGTCCTACCTGGCGCTGCCGTACTAGGGGCCCTTTGGGTTCAGGGGAATGAGGCCCATATTTGTTACTGTTTTTGGCATTTTGATACCCAACGTATAGCATGCCAGGCTCTAAACGTAGGGGCTGGGTACTCACGAGTAGCTTGCCAGTCTCTCTCGGGGAGCGGGAGGAGCTTATTTGTTGGAGGCGACTCCCAACCGCCTCCCATGTACTTGCCAGCCGCTTGATTGCAGGCTTTTGGCCGACTTGACTCGTAGAAATAGAGTTTTTGTTAAGTCGGCGCTGCAGAAGCAGGGTGCTCTCCTCTGAATCCACCTGCGTCTCTGGGAAGCACACAGGTCGCTTTTGGCTCGCGTTTATTCCCCTATCTACCACCTGGGGACGCGCCACGTGCCCTCGCGACTAACCGGGCGGGATCCCTCAAAGAGGGAGGTCCGTGAGAGGGGACATTACTATCATTAAATGATGCAGTATTACAATGGAGACTTCTCTAAAGGTTCATCGCATGAACACCGACTCTGTGTCGAAAATCTTCTAAGTTCCAATTGTGGAACCACATCCCATCGGAAAAAAGCATACTTGTACCTGTAACTGAAATTTTTCTTATTTTTTCTGTTTTCCATATTCGTTCGATGGCCTAGAAGAGTAGATTCCAATACTAAATATACGTTTCGAGGAAAGTTTCCATAGTACGTTCTACAAACGAAAAATATAACATTTGCTTTTTGATAGTACTGTTTCAATTTCGTAACCAGTTGCTTGGTGAGTGTTGTGCTATTATGGCAAGCCCTCGGCAACAACGTATTTTTGCTTTTGCAAAGCGTTTCTGAAGTTTGTCGATAGCTCAAGTCAAGTGAATTTTAATGACATGATTAATTTCTCAAATAGCTTATTTTGGCGCCGTATCAGTCAAAATAAGCCTTTGTTTCTCATTCGAAGACTCATCACGGATAGAAGTTTTATTGTAATGAACTTTTGATGTTTAGATAGAGAAAATCTTTCCAATTATAAGGGTATATTTGGCTTTCGGAAAGGACACTTTCGAGCTTTGTATCGACCGAAAGAATATTGAGTTTTACTACCAGTGAGCACTTCTAGTCGGCTAGGGTACAGGAGTTCTCTCTGAAAGTATACACACTTTCTTAATCAGAAAGATTCGCTCTATCTAATTGTTGAAATTTTGTAGTGAAAGGCCTTTATCAGGCGAGAAATCTTTAAGGTAGAACAAAACCCCATTCTGATTGGTATGGCGTTAAAAACAAGCAATACGAGAATTGAAATGTACTTTTGAAATTCACTTGATTTAAGCTAGCAGATGATCTTACATTTGTCAGATAACGGCAAAGAATACGCTTTTACCGAAGGTCTCAAGTGGCGCCGTCTTAACAGAACAGTGCCGTTTTGTGCTAATATGGTAAACTTCTATTTTTAAGCAAACATCGTACGAAAAGGTAGATTTCATTGTAGGGACTTTTTCAAGCATATTTTTGGTAGCAAACGCCCTGTTGTCCAGGAATTTCCCACTTTTCGATACGGATTTCTGTGCAATGTTTTCCTGTTTCCTCCACTTTTCTGCCCCACAAAGGTTTTTCACCGATCTATCAGACTACTAGTAATCATTGGATAGCTCAAGAAATGATCTTCATGGTACAGTCTATCAACGAGAAGAACATTTCGTTTTGCTTTGGAGTCCGTCCCTTCAGCTGCACAGAGAACGTTTTAACACTGTAGTGAGATTTTGATTCTTATGCAAATTTTTCGCCACGAAAAAATAGAATGACATTGCAAAATACTTCTATGCATTTAATTCTAGTAGAAAGGACAGTACTTTACAGTTTTCGAAAAGAGTTTTTGGAAGGACCTTGTTCGCTGGACAAAGACCCCTCATTAAACTATAGTAATCATTCGGAAACCTAGATCTTGAAAATTTCAAAAGAGCATTTGTTTTTGGAAAGGTCCCTCACAGCGCTAAACATAATATTGTAATTTGTACGCTTAGCGTGCTGTCGCCGTATTTCTCGCAGGACAGTGTTCTTCCTCTAAACTATTACGGTTTTTCGGTTATGAGAGACAGAAGAATATACGACCTTATTTGCTGGGCAAGAACTTTTCACAGGAGTGTTAGCAATTAATCGAAAGCTTAAATCACTAGCTAGAGCACCACATGGTTGATTTTTGGAAAAGCTTTTTTTGACGTTGTTACAGAAGGAAATCCCTTGTGTTTCACACGCGCATATTCCTCGCCGGACAGAGCTCTTTCTTTGGGCTATCGGTGATCATTCGATAGTGTAACGTTTGCTGATTTGAGCGCTATGGTTATATTTTGAAAGCACCGTTTCTCTGTAACGCAATAAGGGAAAAAAATTGATTCACATAGGCGAGCAAGGAGGTCTTTAGTCAACTCACGGGCCCGCTGGGTGAAGCAGCAAAGTCGGCTGACGAGATGATCGATTGATTTTCGAGTGTACGAACGTTGGAAGAATTATGCATTTGAATGTCTTGAGTCATTGTTGAGAGCAATTCGGACATTCTGGCCTCCTGATTTCAAAGTGATCATATTGATGATTGATTTATGCGTATTCATGGCAAAATAAAAGTATTTAAAGTCTCTTTTGTAGCCGAGTCATACGCTTTATCCGGAATTTTTCTTTCAAAGCGGAGGAACAATTCCTAATTGATAAGAAAGACGGCATTAGTGTAAGGCCAGCAAAAATTCGATCGATAATTGCGCAACCCCCATTACTGTTCCACCCAACGGCGGGTTGTCCAAAGACCATGTTGCTTGTTAATGTGAATCAATCTTACTTTTCCTGTTGTGTTGCAGAGAAGCGATTTTCATTGCATTTTCAGGATATAAGCACAGCACAGTGGTCAAAACACTCAAAACGAAAGGCATGATAAATTAACGATACCAGCCAAGAGCAATCGAGTGTACAACACTGTTTGTTCAGTGATAATTTCAGTGGACGTGAAAGTCGACAAGTAAAACCTGTAATAAGCTCAAGCCTAGGGACACACATGTCGGAAATTTTCGAAACGGAATAAAGACCCAAAATCAGTACTAAAAATTGTGCGCCACATGTGAATCGCATTATGCGAACGCTCAACCGCCGTGCGCAGTCGATTGATCGCTCACACACCCTAGCGACAAGCAATGCGCGGCCTACTTTGAGCTCAGTCATATATCCCCTGCTAGAATGCAGTAAAATGGTCTTTTCGGCAAGCAAAGACAATGTTGTGATCACCAAAGTCGACGTTATTGAATGATCACTAGTAGTCTAAATGAAGAGCTTTGTCCTGGGAGGATTGCGCGCGTTCAAAACAGAATTCTATTTTCTCTGCTACATCGCTGCCTGAAAGCTTTTTTTCACAAGTACTCTTTTGATTATGCAAGATTTACGCTATCGAATGGTCACCAACAATCTGAGTAAAGATCTCTATTCTGCGAGAGTTATGCCCGCAAACGCGCGATGCGTGTGGTCCGCATTTTCTTTGATACAACGACGCAGTAAGAGGGTCATTGCTAAAAATAGGATTCGTGTTTCTGAATAATCACTAATTATCTAGTGGAGAATCCTTCTAAACCAAACGAGGTCCTCTCAAAAATTTTTCCTCAATAACAAAAATGTAACGCAAGAACTTTCACATGTCTTGAAACTTTCCTCCCTTCCAATATGGAGGTCACTTCAAAGAGACATAGCAATCCTTCACTCCTTTTTTTTCTTTGAAAAGTATTGTGAAACTGTTGATCAAAACGCATTTTTTGTAATTAGATCTTTGGAAAAATCTTGAATGAAGGCGCTGTAGTATGTAGCAGGAGTGCGCCTCAAATAAAGTCCGCATTCATCAATTTGAGGAGTCCTTTTTCAGAAAAGATGCACAATTTTGACCCTCACAAATCATTATTTTTCTGGTCGTGAAAAATTGCTTAGCAAGCCATAACTCGCGCATTCAAAATCGGTCAACAAGAACATGCGTTCATCCATACGTTACGACCAGTCGTCGATTTGCCCTTGTCAGTAGAATTTGTACTTCTGACCATCAATAGTAGTTCCTAATTTATCAGTGATAATTATACTTGCCGTTATCGAACGCGCAGTCGAACGGTTGATGCTAGGAGTATCCCGTACCTCGTAAATGAGAGAAAAGATCCGAAGTTCCAACCTACGTCAACGATCGAAAATCAGAGACGTCCGTTCTACACGCCAGGATATCGAAAATATGGTGGGCCGGACACGTGATGCGCTTCAACGACAATCGATGGACGAGAGCCGTTACCGACTGGATTTCTCGGGACGTCATGCGCTCTAAAGGAAGACCACTAACTCATTGGTTCGATTTCTTCACGAAAGCGATAGAAGAAAGATATGATGCTCAGCGAATCCCTAGAGCGAGGAGGACCCACTGGGCTACTCTTGCACGCGATAGGGAAAAATGGAAGAGTTGTTGTTACCCGCTGGAGTCTCGACGATCAACGAGACGACAGGTGATACAGGTGAATTAGTTCTCATGTCATAACTTGAAGAATGAAGATTCCAGTAATAGGCTTGGTTTTTGAGAAAACCTACTCACTACGTTTTACCTGCGGAGAGAAAAATATGCCTCGCTTTGAAGCAGTTAGTGTGTCGTTTGAACTTCCCAGCGGGTTTCGTTCGCGCTTACATAGTAAAATTCAGATATTGAAGGAATTATAGCGTCACAAAAGATGGAATAATGCTTAAAGGACTTCACTAAAGGTATTCTTACTGAAAAGAAAGTCCATCATTCTAACAATCCACATTTTTCATCAATACGACGTCGTTGGGAAATGAATGCTCCCTACTCTTACTGCGTATTCTTGTCGCCTATCTTGTGAGAGTGAGAGCGTTTTTTTCCCACTCATCATTCTGTGATCGCCATGAATGTTTGCCTGTTCTGCAATCAAGTCGTAAACATCGGTCTTGTACGACTTGTGAAAGTGACTGCTTTCCTGATTCTGAGCGTTACGTTGCCTTGAACACTCGCTGTCGTCACCAAAGAGTGGCGTGGAATTCGGGGTGACGTCACCGTCTTTGGTTCTTTACTGATTATCCCTTCAGCAATGTTCTGTTGACTGTCAGACACAAGTGTGGTAGTAAGATTTCTTGAGTAAATACAGTGCAACATTGGCTGAATTTTCAGACAACTCCTCATCCTGGGAACCCTGGGTCAAATTGACCCGAAATCTTTTCAAATGGGCACTTGCGAAGGCGGACGTCAGGATGCAGAGAATGCCGGGTGATAAATAGTGAGCCGCATGGAATACGTTCTCGGGAAAAGTGCCATATCTAATGTTGCATTTCACTGGTATAATGAATATTTCCTAGTAGTCGGCTAGGTCCTTGCACGTGAGCATTACGTTGCCTTGAACACCTGCTTGTCACTCATCGATGGATGGGTTTTGAACCAAAACTCTTTTCTTAGGACACTCGCCTATCACCTCTCACTTTTCGGACTATGTTGTTCTTCGTTCCACAAGTGAGTACTCAGAAGAGCAGCTGTGACTAGTGCATTGCCTTCGATGATGCTCTCGGCTTCGCAATTGACCTCCTCGTTGTCACTGTTTCGCAGAAAGCGAGCAAGCGGATTCCCTTAGTTATATCTGCAGATGTAACCAAATTTTTTACTGTGAAAAATGTTTAGGCGTACTCTTTCTTGCAACTTCTACATCCAACAGCTTGATGATAGTCTGCAATATGACCCTCTTGCATAAAAACTTTTTCGCCTTTTTTGCCAAAGGCACGAGAAGCGAATGAACGTGTAGAGGAAATCTTTGAATATCAGAGTCATATGAATTATGTGGAGATTTTTTCAAGGCAATGAAAAACCTAATTTCAATAACGAAAATCGCATCCACATGTGAACCGCGCGTTATCGATCCAACGCAGCACACACCCAACAAACAAGCGAATGCGCGGCATATGTAAAACCTAACTTTATTTCCTATATGCTCTGCAGTGAGACAGTCTTTTTCAAAATAAAACGAGCGATGGAATTGCCGAGAACTACGCTATCGAATGGTCGACGTATAATTTAAGAAAAGAGCTCCTGTCTGTGAGAAATACGCGTATGTGAAACATAGAACTTTCCTTTTGCTACAACGCTGTGAAAAGCCTTTCTGAAAAGCATTCTAGGGTTTTTTCTCATTAATAGAGAACAAATGAAAAATGATCCCATTCGCTGGAGAAGAAATGTTTCACAGGAGTGTTATTAACCGATTCGAAAGCCGAGACTTCTGGCTAAGTCCCACGTCGCCTGTTTTTCAAGACACCCTTTTATAACGGCTGTGACATTCAAATAACATCATGTTCCATGAAATCACGTGTTTCTTCCTCATATTTCGCTTATATTTCTCTGGACAAAAATCCTTGCTCAGAGTGCTAATACTCAAACTATAGTACAAACTTCAAAGAATCTAAAAAGTGTTTGCTTTCTCAAGAAGCTCTTCTGATCATTTGGTCTCTTCTGTTCTTAGATTACTTGATTTGTGACTGATTGATGTAATCTTTGATTTGTGCTTAAAACCTCGCCGGCAGAGCTCTATCTTTAGACTAATAGTAAATATCTGATAGCGTATGCTTTCTGAATTTAGCGATGTGCTTATTTTCTAGAAATACGGAGTGGCCAAAAAAAATAAGATCGAGTTTACATTTTTGGTAAGCAAAGGCCGTGGCAGGGAGCTTGGCAGAGGCGGGGCGAGCAGGGACGATCAGTATTTTGTTATTCAATTGGGAATTTTTCTTGCGTTTTGAAAGGTAGTCCAGATAAAAAGAATAAATTTGATACGACGAAAATTTCTTTACACATTAATATACTGTTCGACAACTTATATGCGCGATAGAAATGAAGGCAAAAGGCGAATGTTGAACATGATTTTTGATGTGGACTTTCAGCGTAATAACATGGTGTTCTGAAAAACGTGGCTTGAGGCTGAAGCCTCAGTTTCAGTTTTCGAATGGCTACATAACGAAAATACTTCTATGAAAATGGAAAATATTAAATTGCGATGCAATCATTCTTTGTATATTTCTGCGACTAATAAAATACAAATATCGTATCTCCTACTTTACAATCACAGCTTAGTCTTCTTCCATTGATAATTTATAGACGGGTTGCACATTGAACACGAGAAAATATAATTTTTTCTAAACCAGCGACTTGAATGAAAGTAAATTATCTTGGATGGAATCAGTGCCAAACGCATGCTGAGATTAAAATTAAGAAATCAACTATAGGTTAGAAACAACATAAAGGAAATGTTACTGAGTCAAGTTTTAGGGTGATCTTCAAATACTTTAGTGTTTTTAAGTAAAAGTCTAGTGATGACATCTCTTATATCCGAATTGTAAAAGTTGCTCCTTGCCTGGAAAGCTTCAAAACACATAGAATACGTGATTAAAGAGGAACTTACTGTCAGCGTCTTGCTTGACGTAGTTCTAAGCGTTGTATATTTTCGTCCATCGACATTTTTCCAATGAGCTTCATGTAGGTGTATTCATTACGCAAAGGTATGTCTTGAAGTTACAGTTCTATCCTAGTACTCATTCGGTCATTGGTGCAATTTTTCTACCTTGTGAACCTTGGTCTCAAATCCCCTGCTTTCAGAAAATTAATGTCAGATTTGTTTGTGAGGATAAAATACATCAGCAGGCCACCGTAATTCACTGTAAAGACAAGATTTGTGTTAATCACCTGTATGCTACTCCGAATAGAATGCAATGCAAGAGATGTCTCCCAGAGACTGATCTGTATCGAACGCCTCATTGTTTTATTATTATGAATCGTAGCGGTAACGACATGAATTATTAGTGATAAAGGTACGCAGTGATGTTCAAATTCGATACGAAACATCCATCGTCAAGCATTTTAGCCATGCCCCCATCTCAGAACCTCGATGGTAATCAAGTTAGCTTATGACAAAGCTTTAATGCCTATTTGAGAACTTATGTGCATAGTTAGTAGTTCGGATCCCGGTTTTGTTCTCAGTCAGCCGACGGCTAAAGAACGGTCGCGGTGGAGTATGGCCGATTATTGCGCGATTTTTTGGCCGTAGGAGTTCTGATGGTGTGACCAAGTGTGCAGTCAAAGTCTAACAAGTCAAACATTTTGTTATATTACACCTTTGTTTCGAGTGTTTTGTTAAGATCACGCTCAAATTTCAATAGGTCCTTTCATTATTATTTGAGCCAACCTGTCATGTGGTCTGGTAAGGGCTCTTGTACAGCCCGATACACGAGTTTCGTCCTTACAGACTCGTCAGTCGGGCGGAACCCGTCGTCTTTCGATATTTTTATAGTCAGTTCTCTCGAGAGCTCTGCACCCTTATAGAGAGTCATCGAAGACAAACGTTTTACATTCTATGTCAAGTGAAATTTTCACCTAACACAAAGTATTGTACAATGGATTGCTCATTGGCTGTATTTTATCGTATTATACCTTTATTCAGAGTATTTTGTTAAGACCACGCTCAAATTTCAATGGATCGTTTCATTATATTTCATCAAACTTTGTGTTTTTTCATAGACAAGCTATATGTAAGCCTAATAAGCTTAAACTTTTTGTTAATCACAAGAAAACAGTTGCATTCCTTGTAGTTGTGTGCCCTAAGTTCACTGTACATTCCCATAAACCAAGAGAAGAAGTTTTCATTCTTCATAAAGATTTGAGAAACCCTGTTTGTTCAGCAGGCAGTACGAAATGAATCGAGTACGAAGTAATACTGCAATTAAATTGTACGCGTATGAATTCCGATCAAACCGATTACTAGCCTTTTCCGATGAATTATTTAACTCAAGGCAGACTTACAGGGATAAATCTTACTAAGGAAACTAGTCTGACAGATCCTTTGAGTGTTCAATATTATGAATATGCCGCTGATAATTGTTGTTCCCTTTACTGTGTCGGGAGACTTGCATCGATGACAGACAGTGTGGTCGGGTCGGCCGGTCTGTCGGTCGGTCGCTCGGCCGTTGTTGCAGCTCGTAAATGCGGCAATTTCGCTATTCAAGGTCTCGTCTAAGTGCCAGTCCTTAGTGTCTCAGCACCGTCATCACTACCACTACCACCATACTCCCACAAGATATCCATATATTAATTACTCCGCCGCTTGAGTTTTGTCTTCTCTGTGACGGCGACGGACTCACTGGCGAAAGAAACGATGGCGGCACAATTTGTTTGATGAGAGGAACCGATGAAGTGGAAAAAGGAGAGAAGATAAAAGAGAGTTTCGAAATGAATTGAGTGAAAAGAGCGAATTGAATGAAATTCCGGGCAATGTCTTTGAAAGAACACGATATGATGAAGAGTAGATATTACATTCAGCAAGTCAAAAGGGTGTCTGGAATTGAAAAATCATGGCTAATTAGATGATCGTGGTTTTGGCGGTGGTACTGGTCGTGGCGTGCAGAAAACCAATACATGACATAATGGGCACGCTATCTGTGCTTTACTTTCTGTTGTGTGTGTCCGTCAATAGGAGCTTGTAAGCGACAAATGTATTTGTTTTTTAGATAACGGTTTCAAACGCTATTTTCAATATGTAGGAGTGTGTGTAGCATAGTTGTTTGCAGTGCTCTTCATGCAGAAAGCTGGTTACTTCGACCCCACATAGTGTATCATTCAAGCTTATCGATATTTACATTCTTCCATAAGTTTCGCCATGGACTAGAGTTTTCTGAAGATTGCCCCAACCATTCAGCTTTTGCTAAATCTTTAATCCCTCCGGATGGGCAACAAATTTGTATATGAGAAGGGCAGGACTACCTTGTATCACTGTCTCACCGGAAATCTCATATGCGCTTATTCACTTCTATAATACTATGAGTGGAGTTGAATGCATGACAAATTTTTGAGAGACTGATCAGCGCTAGTGTTTTACACCTTATTCTATACCAATGAGTCTGTTTCATGTTCATTTCAGGAATATTTCCCGAATGAAGACGCGAAATTTAAAAGGCTGGTAACAATAGTTGTCAGGGTTTTTTTTTTTTCCTTGATGAACCGCCTTCACAGTGTTCTTTTTTACTGTGCGCATTCCAGTACTTCTGGCATTCAATTCGTTTTTCCGTCTTCTTCTTGAACATCGTAGAATACTGGTTGAGCGAGTCACTTCGCAATTTCGAGGATAGCCTAGCTGTCCTCCAGCGTAGCGTTCCATAGGGCGTTGTTGTTGACTGCCAGAGAGAGTTGAGATGGAACTCGGCTCCATGTGGCCGCGACGAGCATCACAGCCACTCGGCCACCGCACCCCAGTTGCCAGAGATACGGTTGATAAATACGGCACTTTTAGAACAACATTGCTATAAATAACTTAACAAAATACTTATCCTATTGAAGTGATTTGCAAAACCGTCGCATATAGCCTAAACTCGGCATTGGTCGAGTACATCCGTAGTTTTTTCCTCATTCAGCGGACACAAGGTTATTAATAGACTAACTGTACTATTTTCAACTATGTATATTGCACGAATGTAGTCTTTTAACAACATCGTGTTCGTTGAGTGAGAAAATTGCCGAATATACTACTATTTGGTCTATAAATACGTTTTTAGGAATATGATGTGAAGACTGAAGCAAAGTCATGTTAGGCCAGTCATCACGTGTATTGTACAGATCACACCACTTTCATTTGGTTCGTTTCCTCTTCATCCTCCCAAGAGGTTTTCGATTCTGTGTGTTGTTTCGGCTACTGCTTAAAAATTTCGTCTTCTTTATAAATGTCGTGCAATGGTGGGCAAGGGGATTCTCTTTGCGATCTTAAGAATAGTGGAATCAAGGCCTAATGTGGACTTGCGAGACAGCGTTGAGTGTGGAACCAAACCTTGCTTCGTGAAGCCATCACTATCTAACGCGCTATACCACACTAAAAGCATTATAGTTTTAATATATAGTAGTTTTATTACATATACATATATAGGCAGTTAGAAATGAGCTGTATCAAAATAGGAAACCTTGCCCGTAACTGGGCAAAATTTGAAGTATCGGGTAGAAAACGAAAATCGAGAGAAACGTTGGAATGCTTTGGTATGTAATCATTTACTCATTGCTAAATCATCGTTGTGCTTAGCAAATCTAAAATAGAAATGTGTGATAGTTAAATCTTCATTTTCGATACAACTAGCGTTCACACGACTTTTTCTTTTCGAGACCAGTCATTAAACCAGTCATTTTAGCAGCACCTGACCACAAGTAATCACAGGTGAGAACTCTGTTTTTGCTGAACAGCTTAGGCCAGTGATGTCTATAATTTGACGATGAATTTTTGGCAGTGGTGATGATCATTATGGCTCATCCGTATGCTTCACAGTCACTTAATTGACGAGTGGTTAGAAGAATCGGCTCACAAAATACACGTCATGTTCACTCAAGTGAATTTGTTCACATGTTTATGAGTGAAAAAAATTATGCATATAACAAATATAAATCAATTCGATTGCAAGGACAATGAAGAAATTTTTTGATCTTGTTACATCTCTTGTAAATTGTTAAATGTGCATCATCACTTTTCATGTACATCTAATCCCTCATCTGCAACTTAGGTAGGCGACACATTCCTTACACCTAATCAGCGCGGATCGTTTGTATGTCGAAGGCCAGAACATTGTTTCATTAAGTTTATTCCCACTCTACAGCATTGTTGCTCAGGACAATCTCTATACTCAAAAGTAGCTCAATATCCATCCTGGAGGCGAGCGAAATAGACCAATAATAGAAATCAATATAAACTTTACATTAGCGGTCACTAGCTGACATGTGGTGATGATCCGAAAGACCCTAACGCAATTTCTAGAGTTTAGAGAAAAATTATGCCAGCTAACAAATTACCAGTGAACTGAGAATTGTGATCGCTCCCTCATGAATCCTAGTGATTCGTGAAAACTGTCCACCGAAATTTCGGAGTACCTCTTCTATCGACCGCTTTTTTATAGACCCGCTCAAAGTGATATAATGTGATATGGATATACATGTTTTGAGCTGATAGGTCTAGTGGTATACAGGCGCCTGTTTCGTCCTATTAGGACTCATCAGTACCACCCTCCCTCGGTTCACCTCACCACAATGTCAGGTAAGTACATCACCTGACTTAAGGTGATTCAATACTCGGCGTCGATTCCTTATAGAGCATTACTCAACCTCAGGGGATCGGCTGAGCCGAGGGAGGATGGTACTGATCAGTCCCAATAGGACGAAACAGGCGCCTGTATACCACCAGACCTATCAGATCAAAAAATGCACATCCTTATCGGTAAGAGTTTGTTTCATACGTGAATATCATTAAATTTTTGTTTACAGCTGAACATTGAGTAGCTTTCAACTACATAATTTTTTTCAACAAAAATGGTCATGTATACCCAAGAGAATTGAGTGGTGAGCAAAGATACGACCACAGGTGGGAGTCGAACCGGCGTACCATCCATACCGGGGACGCGTGCTCCCACTACACCACCGAGGTGCACTCGCACCACCACACATTCTTCGATATCTCTATGATAGCCATTAGCCACCAACCTTTAACAGGTTTGGTCGGGTATGCGATTTTGCTTTATAAGCCCAGTTGAGCGGACAGCATTGTGATAAGTAATACTCGAAATTTCTAGTGTTTTTACTGCCTTTTTCGACCTGAGAGAACTGAATAGGGAGCAAAAATAAAATGGTAATTTCAGCTGCAAAATCACATGTGTTTTGTCGACTCTGCTTTCCATTTTCATTGTAGAATATGTAGACGATGCGTCCGTGAGTCATCAAGTGATCCACGCAAATTACGAGATGGCGAAGTTCTTTGGAGCGGAATGATTGTCAGCTGCGCCTGCGTCATGTCATTCAAATTGAACAATGTCGGAATGGGACAATATGCCGCATTTTCGTACCCATTTCATGTTCGACTCTACTTACCGTCGCCTTGACGGAAATCATCTTTCATCAACTGCCGACCAGCCATCGCGACGCACTTAACTACCACCTCCTCCATAACCATCTCCATTTTCAACGTTTTTCTTTGTTCCAACATTTCTTTCGTTTTATTCATCTTTTTGTATCCGCTTTCACTTCAACAAATTCGTTATTGATTTGTTCAACCACAGCGCACGCAATTTCGCAGGAAATCTCATTAATTTAATCAGAAAATTGGCAATTTTGATGAAGAAGATAGTACTCAATCTCTTTCTAAGTAAGAACTACAGTTTTTAGTGGATTTGCATGATCCTTACCTTATTCCTAATAAACATTTAGATATCATCTATTCAATACTGTCCGAAAAAATTGCCTGCTCTCATATACTGTGAATAACTCTTGCATCAGAGTGCTGTGTATGATTTTGAACCACTTTCCTATTTTTGCGCCAACTTCAAAGGCAGCAATTGATAAGTGATTCACTTCCTTTATTCTTCTACTTTCGTGCTACTTTACAAAACTTCTCCCTTTGATGTAACGACATGTTCGAATGGCTGAATTATTTTTTACTGAAAAACACATGGAAACTTACGGACTTTGAACCCATCTCTTATTTCGATAACTTACGTGAGCAACCTATACAATATTTTGATATCTTCAAACAAATGATCTCATTTTACAAGTTGGGTGGGCATAAAAGAATTCGCTCCTCTCCTAATGGAACAATAGAAATGCTTGTGAGATTGTAGTTGCACTTGTTCAGTGTTGGAAAGAAGCTAATCTCATGAAATGGCGTTTCAGATCACTTTAATATCCTACATCTATTTAGAATTTTTTAAAAAATGCCCTGACAGATTGTCATTGGAAGTATTGCATTAATTTAATTACAGTCTTCAGTGGACTAATAGACTGCTGGTTTGGCAACGTTTATTTCCTAAGAATACAGCGCAAACTGTCAAAGACGTTCCGAAATTTTCACAACAATCATTCGCCCTTTATGAATTGTTGAGGTCCCACATGTTGAGGTCAGCCTTTTTTAAGATGGAATCAGTTCATGGTGTTGGTTTACTTTCGTGGAGATTCAAGAAATGGATATTCACTTCTTTTTTACACGAGTGACTTTAATGAGAATAATCTTTTTTGTATACCAGTTTGACACTTTATTTTCGTAACTTTACATTCTACCAGTCAAAGGCGATCGACTGTTAGTCACTGCAATGGGGGGGGGGGGGGGGATTTTATACCTGACAATGCGGTTATTTGATTATTCAATGTCAATTCCTTCATATGTAGGTGTCAATCCCCGTGCAAGAGATTGGCTAATTCGAAAGACACCATGTTACTGATGAGGTGCAATGCCGAAACATCTGTTTAGTATCGGATAAGTGCCACAGCAGACCTCGTGATAGGCTCAAATATGTTAACAGATTACTTTCTATTCACTTTATCATTCAGTTAATCCGTTTCAAAGTTTTTTTTTTCTCACTGTACGGATCCCAGTACTTCTGGCATTTATTCGTCTTCCGTCTTCTTCTTAAACGAAGATAAGGTAGAATACTGATTGAGCACGTTTATTCTAATCCCAAGGATAGTTGAGGTGTGGAGATAAGCCTTGTGCAGCGGCGAGCAACGCAACCACTCACCCTCCGCCAATTAGCACTAGTTTGCACGAAAGTTCACGATGGAAATATTTACCATTGAGAGATACGCTGTTTGATTTCCTCGTTCTAAGAACACTATAAAAGGATAAAGGTCTCGGCGTTAATCTATCCCTGAGGGATGCGCCATGCATTCGACTGCAATTTTTAACTTCGTTTGAGGTGATTGAATGCACATCTGGCCTTTTACAATGACTCGCGGTGGCCTCCCGCTGAACCGAGTCAGTGCTGCTTATCCTCCCAGACAAGTCTGACACCTGTCTGGTACCAATTTACCTACCCCGGAGGGATGGATGGCTTGGTGAGCCATGAGCGCGAGATCGAACCAGTGACCTCGTGTGCGGCGCAGGGCACCTCTAACCACTGCGCCACATGCGCTCATTAAGAACACTATAGAATTCAAAAAATTAATGCTTCGTGCAGCTTTTTCCAAATTATATATATATATATATATATATTTGAGGGCATAGAATGTTTTTGTTAGAGGATAAGAAGCTAGGACGTTAAACTTTGGTCAATTTATGACGAATAACGTTATGCATTCGATTCGTTGATCATCATGGAAGCGATTAAATACACATATGGTCTTTACAATGATTTACAGTAGCCTATATAGTACCAAATCAGTTATGCCATCCTGCAGGTTGTCTGGCACCAATTTCCCGATTCGAAGAGGGAGGGGCTTATAGCTCAGTGCGAGCATGGTCGATGCAACAATCGTGTTTGTGTTGAATGTTTAGGAGCAACATCAAGCAGTGCTATGCACCCACTCATAATCTACATTATTTAGGTAAATGTTTATTTGATGTTTTTTAGGTAAAGGATAGTCTTTCTTCAAAATGTGTTGAAGAATTCAATCATATTGAGCTGGTGAAGCTATTAAATTAGTCTAGAGATGCTAGCCTCTTGTTGTTGTGAATTTTAGCAAGAAAGAAGTCATGTTATCGTTGTTTGATGCTTACCTTGATGGCATATGCTGGTTCAAAGATTATGCCCTGCATAACTTCCCCATACTTAGGTTTTCTATCACGTGATTTATAAATCTTTAGGTTGTTTGAAGTGATGTTTCGAAGATGACGTAGTTACATCGCTTTGTTTCATGAGATTAGTCTTAGACATATCGCTACAGTGACAACGCAATATGTCATCAAACGCTGGCCTAGATTGGTGGTTTGGAACGCTTCCGAACTCATATGGCTAAGATTGTTTCATATCGAAGGAAAGAGTGTGGGTGGTGAATGGGTGTCTACCAAGCAGTTGGTGACCAGCTGAAGGTGATAATTAGTGCTGACCTCCAAAAATCACACTCAAGAGGCTGCTGAAAAACTCTTCGTAAGCCCTATAATTCAGTATTCAAAAAAAAACGTAATTGTAATTGTCGTATAGGCTTGACGAATGGGATGGCGCGTAATATAGATCCTATACATTTGACGACTTTTAGTGCTGAGGCTACACTATGATGAAGCATCCTCCCAAGGCATATTTTACAGCATAGAGAGGTTATGGAGAACGGTTTTGCGATTATAGTCTGACAATTCCAGCAGAACATTCACGATTCCACGAAACAGTTACAAGAAAGTTGTACTGTCACGTAACTGAAGATTCGTCAAGAACTGAAGCATACGAAACCATAATTAGTGAACAGAAATAGTCCGAAGCTTTTAGTGTGATAACGCTCGGCGGCATTTAGCAACAACACTGAAACTGTTAAACAAGTCAGGCTACAAAGCTCTTCCTCCTCCAGCATAATCACCGAAATGCTTCCAAATCAACTACAACTTTCTCAAACGTCTCAACAAATGCTAGTTTTTCAACAATGCTAGACCATTGTTATAAATGAGTTAAACGACTTCATGGCTTTTGGTTGCCAGAATTTCATGATACAAGAGTGAATAATTTTATAATTTGTCAAGCACGTAGACCTAGATATTTGTTATTTTTACTAGTTGCTTAGCTTAACTCATAGTGCTGCTCAAAATTCTTCATAGTTTTTGGCTCAATCAATGCTTTTCATCAAAATATTTTGCAAATCAAACCCAAAATTGGCATTTTTCTTCAAGTACATGAAGAATTATATGGCAAATAAACTATTATTGCACACGTAATCAGCGAGTTGTCATAACGAGATGAGACAAGCTTGTTTCCTGCATGACTTCTGGTAGTAACATTTCTATTCTTTCATCTCTGCTCTAGCTCTTCTGATATTCTCAAAATTTTCTGATTGGGCAGAGACCGTCTGTCAGGTGTGCATTCGAAAAACGTAGTTTGAAGTTATACTACCCAGTTGATTCTCGGCACGACACTCTGTCTTTGCTCAAACAATGCCGTGTCCTTCACGGCACTATAAGCGATGAGCAGTCTTTTTGTAGTACAATATTCTACAGAGCAACCTGTCATGCTACTATACTACTTTCCAGTGAAGAATTATTGCGACTTGAACGAAATGTATCAGTCCATTACGGTGATATGTTCAAATGAAAAGAATGCAATTTACCTCATTCAGTTAACATTTATGTTATTTCTATAATGCTGAATGGAATCGAATACATGCCACATCCTTGGAGCACTGATCAGCACTGAACGCTTTACTGTCTTATCTTGAAATTTCGAAGAAAGGAATCTGAATCAAAGCATTTTGATCACACTTTACTCGAATGATCTCTACTCATCAAAACAAATCAAACCACCACTTTCAAGCTCTGCTAATACAGAAAAATCATGTCTACTCGTTTGCCACCACAAGTGAAGCGTTCGTCAAATGAAGTCAGATTATTGAAGTTCCTCACGCGCAGTGTGACTGCTTAGTGCCGTTTCTCTGCAGTAGCCCTCTTGCCACTATTTGTTCCACTTAGAAGCATTGTTGACAAGTTACCCGAACATTCGATCTTACAATCTCTTGACGTTCTCCAGCGTTTTAGTGACTGCTGCTCCCTGTCTCACTTTGGCGATGACAGTGTTACGACGAGCGTTTACTGCCGACCTTGGTTAGGTTGGATTGTTGGTCGAGTCGGGAACTCTCAGACCTCGTTGCGGGCCACCACCATTTCCTTGTCTTTTTTTTCGCCCCATCGCTCTCTCGCTCTATTCATGTACTATGTACATTGGCATTCGACACACCTATTGTGTTACATGATGGTGCACGGAACTCGTTGCCCTCTCTTAAACGCACTTCTACTGCCAGCACACCGTGGCTATACGCCGTTCTAATGGGTGACTATTTCTTTGAGGTTGTTTCATTCTCAAATCAGGTATGTGTCTTTGAAACTTGCACAATAAAGAAAGTTATAAACTGCTATCATAAGTAGAGAACAACATACTGGTGAGCTATTTAGTCGATAACCCTCGATTATTAACAGTGGAAACACCCCCTCCCCCTCCTACTGGTTATCTGTTTCGTTGTTATTTGAATAAGCTTCTTCTCTCTAGATTTCTTTGATAACCGGGCCGGAGAGTGGACGCGTTTCATGAATCGGGAAGTTAACTGGTGGCGCATAGTCTTGTGTTAATTCACTGTGCACCTAAGAACATTCCTATTATTACTTGAAAAATAGTGTTACGGCTAGCTTCACCCGAGAAAAAGAACGTGAAGGCAACTCGAGATAGTTCATGTAGTTGTTGGGTTATTACTTGATTGTATCATCTCAATCGCCTCATTTTTTTCACTTTATTTACACTTCATTGTTTTTATAGATTATTCCAATCATCTAGTCAAATGAACACAGATGGTGCTGTTTGATTATAGATGAATTGATGATTTAAGAAGAGTAGGATTGTATATAATGTACCTTGTTATAAAGGACAATACATAGACTACTTTACTTTGGGTGAAACATTAGTGTTCTAATTTCACGTTTAATCGTTATTAACGGTGAGATAACCACAACTACCTAGCAAATCTCCCACGTGACAGGTAATTTGTAATCGGACACGGCTTTCTTTTCCTGAAGTCTCAAGAGCACGAGTGCACTCCCAAATCATTGCCATTCTTTTGTTTCCCGACGTGAATTGGGAAAAAGATTTTTTTTGTGCGGTTAGATTGCACCAAGATAGCAAATTTTGTGGCATTGGTTTACTTGTTCTCTCATAAACCCTCACTATAAATGCAGGTTAATATCAAAGAACATCGCCGACAATGACGAAATAGTGTGAAGAGTTAAAAAGAAGCGAAAGGTTCGTGATAATATATTGATATAAAAAGCATGCCGTATACTTGAATGTTGTGATAGAATTTGTATATTTGAGAAATCATATGTGGTCGACGATCAATATTAGATTGTAAAAAATGGAATGTTTCTTATCGCACTTGAAGAAGTAGTTAATAAATAATAGTTTCACATAAAAATAAGATAGTTAAAGCGCTGCTGGACAATACCACATATATGATTTGAAGTTAGCATCTTATGATTCACATTATGATGAAAGAATTCCGTAGAAAAAACTAGTGAATATGATATAGGGAGTTTGACATAGAATTGGAGCAGATTTTGTGCACGACTAGTCTAAACATAGATCACTGTAATCGCTTTATCTCACAGAAAATTATGACTAGTACTTTAGCATTCAGACTTTACGATTTTCATTATGGGACTATCTTCCACTGTTTTCTAATTACGAGGTTCTCATGAATATAAGATATCGAGTGAGTTAAGATAAATTACAATCTCAGCTTGTAGCATTGCCTAAATCTGAAAAAGGCAAAGCTGGGGCTCGATTGTGCAGCTCGAACGCGTGCGTCCCAGAAAGGGTAGTTGCAACTCAAGTCTACTCCACGCTCGTCACGTTACGAGTTTTACCCGTATCTCAACAATCTTGTCAGACAAAGATAATAGTGATTAAAATCTGGATAAAATTCTTATTAGGCTTAAACTAGTCGAATGAGTGCATAGTATTTTATGTTTCATTCTAATAGGCCTTTTTCAATCTAGTAGTATCTTCATTATACTCAGAAGCTAGCGATAGATAAGACCTTGATCTTTAGCAAAAAATTTTCTGAAAATCATAGCTCCAGATAATTCAGTAGCAAAACGGGTAAGGAAGAGCCACAGTACATTTATCCCTAACACTCTTCCTTCCCATGCCAGCTTTTTTGGTTTCGAAATATCTTATTAATCCACCGCACCACCTATTTTTCAATAAGGTAGTTTACAAGCTTTTCTTTACAGAAAAACTTCGCCAACATTCTCACAAAGTGATCACTCTGCTAATTTCTTTGATAACTTCCGAT
The DNA here is from genome assembly GCA_019055375.1 of Parelaphostrongylus tenuis. Classification (NCBI taxonomy): domain Eukaryota; kingdom Metazoa; phylum Nematoda; class Chromadorea; order Rhabditida; family Metastrongylidae; genus Parelaphostrongylus; species Parelaphostrongylus tenuis. The sequence continues at coordinate 67,809 of JAHQIW010006973.1, read as the reverse complement.
AAACCTTGATAGCTTGAGCATTTGAGTCAAAGAATTTTGGAAAATGGAAGGATGATGGTGGAAAATTCGTAACTTATTGCCATGGGTCTATACAAACATCTTCCATAGAATATTTTCTTTCAATTCTGCACCTTTTTAGAAGGCAATTTGAGAAACCGATAACAACATTGATCTTTTCAACGAGAGTTTGGCAACCGCAAACATCAGCAACGTATTGAGGCACGCTGTCACGTCCTAGCTTGCGTTCAAAATCTCAATGTAAAGAATCAGAAGAGAACGTTTTGTTAACTTCTACGATTGAATTATTCCTTAGTAGAGCAGGACAAATTCTATTTGTTCGTAGGTAACCATTTTCATTATTTTGCTTTACACGACCTATCATCACTTTTTTCTCTACGGATCCTACCACTCCTCGCATCCAATTTTCATCCGCCCATTCCTCCTCCATATAGGTCTTTGAACATTTCGCGTGTTGTCTATACTGTTCCATGAAGGATTTCGCCTTCTTCATGAACGACGTAGAATAGTGGTCAGGCAAATCTCATTGTCCTCTCGTAAGAACACGAAGCAAGCTAATTCCATAAGGCGTTCGTTGATTGACTGTAAGAAAGTGTTGGAGGAGGAGATCGCTGTAACACTTTGCCTGCTGATAGTCTGCGTCACTAACCACATGGCCATAACGCCCAAGGGTCCCTGGATTTCAACAGCTCCTATTTCATTAAAGATAGTTCGACTTGAGCTGAAAAATGTTTAACTAAAGTTAAACTCTGCTATTATCTCCGGATTCAGTTATGAATGCATTGACATTGCAATCACAAATGCATTGAGATCAGTGCATGCGTTTATGAATGTGTTAAACGGTGTACGAATCCTATAACTATAAGTTTGTAGGCATTCTCATGCTTCTTCTCTGTACATCTACAGTGGCTGGGGCATATGGATGCAGCAGGTCAGTTTTTACTTGCATACAAGAACTTTTTGAGATATTCTGATAATTTCAAACATCATCGGTTTTTCATCAAAGGCATTTTTTAGATTTGTCGCATTTAAACATAATGTACAGATCCGGACGTGAATCAAAAGATTAGGAGATCTTCAGTTGATTTTCATCACGTCATTCAAATTTCATTCCCCTGTACAGGATAAAATGGTAAAGCTCTATGTGGGAATTATTCCCTGACGAATGCGCTGTACATTCGACTTCAAGAAGCATTGTAAAAATGACTGAATGCATATTTGACTTATAAGTTGAGCTGCTGTGATCTAGTAATGCGCAAAGTTGATACTCATATCCAACCAGACAAGTTTGGCATTAGTTTCTTGATCACGAAATGTCGGACGGTTGGGTAAGCCAGTTGCGTGGAGTAAAACTAACGACTATGTGGTGTGTACTAAAAACCTCTGACCACTCCGTTCATTCATCCGACATCTTTAATGTTTATGAAAATGCGTGACTCTAAAATTTTGTCATGATTTCCTAAGTGCTGTTTATTAGATGCTTTCTTCGCTATTTCCGTAGATTTTATTCTATAAGAAATGTTCAAAGAAGGTCGCTAGATTGAGAATTCTGGTCGACCATAGCTGAAGAACGGGCAAACGTTACGACGCTGAACGAACTCGTTCTCACAATCGAAGAGGTGAACAATATTCCTTTTAGATCACGTCTAACAACACATAATAAGTCTTCTTCTGCAAGATTAACTTCACTTCGACAACATTTAAAGTGCACATAGTTGTACAGTTTGCTAAAAAGTTAAGAAAGTAGGCTAATTCCATATATCATGGGGCCGGTGGCCGAGTGGCTAATGATTCTCGGCGCTGAGACGAGGTTGATCGCCCACCCCTCCCCACCTTCATTAATAACGAGCACTCTACTTCACACCGCAGCTTGCTAAATTGGAAATTGCAAGGAGATGTGCCCAGCCAGTATTCGCGACGTTCTTGAAGATGATAAATTTCTCTAGCAAGCAATGAATGTGAGGAGACGAACTGATTGCTGAAACTAGTACGACCCACACAAAAAAATTGTGATACTTCAAATAAAGCGATGAAGGAAGAAATTGCACAGATTACGAAGAAAGAGAGTTACAAGTACTTGGTGTTACAGGGAATATTTTTTCACACAATGGGATGTCGGATCCTTAATGTTGTCCTTTATTCTACCGTTTTATCAGCATGAACATTCCACTTATTTCGACATTGTTCAATCAGTGATACTCCATACATTCGACTTGATTGACTGCACCGTGGAAGTACGTCTATTATCGAGTTAGTAACTCATAAGAAGTGGAGGGCTTGCTTTCCTTTAAGACTTGACCTAACGAACAACTGGTATGAAAGACACGTCGAAGAGATGCAATCTGTATCCCCTTCACCTTGTCAATGTAAACTCAATAATCCATTGCTGAGTAAAACTTTGCTTTCGCATTTGTCAAGCCAAGAGCTCCTCATATGCTACTGAGATTTTTAGATCGGAACGGGATGCTGGAATTCATCTCTTTTACATCCCTTAACTTACTACCAATAATCATTGTATTACCTTTGTTTTCTATAAAAAGAGAAAGAGCTTGCTCTGTGTATTTGAAGCTCAAGTTGAGCTACATGTTAAAACTGCTTTTTTAGTCATTGTCGATAAAACGTTCATATTGGAAGTAGAAATGTGTCGCCTTCGAATCGTTTACTTCCTGTGTGACAACTGCAACTTTCAAACTTATGTCTGAACAAATTCCCGCTTTTTATCAAGATGAGAAAGCTATTAGATTTGCACTACTTCCAACTGCACACAAGTAGCACAAAGTACTCTTCTAAAGAAAAAAATTCTGATACGGAAAGAAGAAAAGTTTTGTGAAACGACTCACTTTGCTTCAGTGTTCCATTTCAGATTCAATGTTTCTGATTCACTTTTTTTTGCACCAATTTCTGCTTACTATCACTTCCGGTTTCCATACGATGTAATGTTATGAACACAAGATTCATATTTACTGAATACCAAAGCCATAATGGTAGTCAAGCTGACACTACATGGTTAGTTCCTATGCTAACGTTAAGAGCGTTTCTTGGACAATAATGGTTTACGAAACCTGCGGTCGCAAAACTCAGTGTGAGCTCGATCAGTGAAACATTGAATCAGAGTCGATCATCTTGCTGCTAAAGCATTGATACTAGAAAGAGCTGTGGTCTTTCATCTGAATATCTCGATTCCATTGTGAAGCAATATTCTACAGCCACAAGTTTTCCTTCCTAATTTGACACAGTTGACGTTAAGAATTGATGACTTCAATTAGTTTTTCAATAAATATCATAGTAGACATTCTTTAAGGAAATCCGATACTATTAGAACTTCTCATATGCACATACCGTTCCTTACTGACTGAACTCTCATCTATCTTCTCAGTACTGCAACGTTGGACATTATCAGAACTAGAGAGAAATTCGCATCACTCTCATATCGAAATTGATTTGTTGAGGAAGAAGTATGGTATATCACATAATCAATAGTGATGTCATTTAAACTTTTTATTTTATACCACCCACTACCACATTTTCGTGTGTGAGATTACAGCACTTTAGGAGATAGCCAAGTCAAAGCTCTCTACGAGTTTTGCAAGAGGATGTTGTGGGAGGGGGTCTAACCAGCAGCTAGTTTGTAAATAGCCTGCATCATTAGCCACTCAGCCATCTGGTGTTTTTGAGGATCATTAAAAGGCAAGTTCTTTTCCACCTCACCTTAGCACTTTATTTGATCTTTCTCACAGTTTTTTTCACTGTGTAGATCCCAGTGTTTTTGAGATGTGATTCGTCTCCTTGCATTCATCGCGTGGTTGAGAATTTGTCTTCTTCATGAACGTTGTAGAATACTGATTGAGCACATCTCCTTACAATCGGGAATAGCGAGGCTAGAGCATTTCATAGGTCGTTCGTTATTGATTGCCGGGATTTATTAGGGGAGAGGTATCAACCTCGTGTCCAGCGTCACTGACCACGTGACCATCTGCTCCAGTGCATATCGTCTGATGAAATAGTGACCGAAAAGAAGGACACTGAAGAGGTTCAGATGCAGTTCAATGTTCCTAGATTTATCGAGACCAAAATCCCACTTAGAAATTCCATCAATGAAAAAAAATCACAACTTGGAGATTATAAAAGTTTGCTGTTTATTCTTTCATCACATCATCAGCAAACTCTTATAATCTGAAATTTGCGACTTTCGTTTGATGAAGTTTTTGAGTGAGATGTTGACCTCGATGCATGTAAGAACATTGATCTGCATCTAGTCATCTTCAATCTCTTTCTTCTCAGTCAGCAATTGTCAACGTGCATCAGTCAGACAACCTGTATTTTGTCGTCTTATCACATCTTTCATCGAGTGCAAATGAGCGTGTCAAATGCGAGCGACGACTAACGAGAGGACGACCACTCAACCCCGATGCGGACCGATTCTTCATTAGAAGGATGGACGGACGGACTGGCGGATATGATGTTGCACCATCGCGCCTCTTACAACTCATCCACACCTAATATTTGACTCATAATTATACAAGCAATGATTGATTACAGCAAAGGTGAGTTTACTTATCAAGTCTCGGATAACTTATCCAGTAACTAATCAAAAAGGAAAAAAGGTTCTTGAAATGACTATTACAACTTTTTCCAGTTCAAAATTAATTGAAAACATGGTAGAAATTGTTACGCTGCTATAGCTGGTTCGTGAAAGTAATACTGTGGCTATGGAAGGCATAAGCTTTAATCAAATAAAGAACTTCGCAAAACCATTTCAATTATAAACTAAGTTGTATTATAATAGTCTCTATTTTTAGAATCCCTTCTTGCCGTGAAGTCGTACAAGTATGTCTTGGAGGTAGATTTTGATTTTTTTCCTCTAGAGCGAAAAAAAGGCTTGGTCTGGGAGCCGATGTGAGGATGAACTTCGACAAAGCATCTCCATTATATATAAATGTGAAGGCGAGAATTACGTCAGAATAACTTGCACACTTTCCTCAAAATCACGACTGCTTAAGTCAACTTCTATCACTGAATTATCAGTCACCGATATCACTCAGAAAATGACATTGTTATCATCTCGCCATGGTTTCACTTGAATTTTGATGAATGTTCTCTTCAGAACTAGTAAATTATCATGTAGCGCTCTTCATGCTAAATGGATGAAATAAACTCAATTTAGTTGAGAAATTATGTAGGATAGATAAGGCCGGAGTGTGAAAGGAAAAGAGGAAAAAAATTTTTGTAGAACGTCTCGTTTTGCGGTGCTTGAAAATAATTCTTTCACAAGAATCCTGACCTCTAGAAGTTATTTGATTCGGATTTTTCGCTGCTGACGTTTGCGTAAATTGCGATGAATTTGAAGATAAATTAATCGAGTAGTGAAAAATGTCAGAACAATTAACAACAACTTGAATCCGTAATCATATCAGTTAAAAATTTTACTTTCAGTTATCCCACCATTTCTTCAAATTGAAACAAGTAAAAGAGCTCATATGATGTGTTCAGCAGCGAAGATAAGGAAAAAAAACTGTTGAGTTCAAAGAGTACGCCCCTTCTGATTGGAGAGGAGAGATGATACAAAATTAGAAAAAATTCTGTTATGTTTTCTGCAGTGAATTGTACAAAGAGGACTATGATTAATTTTTCCAAAAATTACTAAACAACAATAATCTGTTAAAGATATAACATGTTTTGAGCCATTAAGGTCTAAGTGCAATACATGCGCCGGTTCGTCCTACCGAGACTCATCAGTAGCACCGTCTTCGGTTCAGCCGATCGCTTGAGGCTATACTCCTTTATGAAGGAATCGACGCTCAGCAATTAATCAACGCATGTCAGATCATGGAATTACCTGACATTGTAGTGACCGGCAGTCAAGCTCATGACATCTGAGTGGCAGTCGAGCTTTGGTGTTTGAGTAAGATCTATGAAAAAGCGGTCGAGTGGAGAATTACTAAACAATAAACAAAGTGTGGTGAGTGTAACACAAGTGATAAAAGTGATAAAAAGCGTCGTTCAAAACCCGCAGGTTTATGGTCCACTGCGCTGACGCGCTCTAAGCGCCCCAAACTCTCTGTCCGTTCTTGGTCGTCAAATTTTGGTACCAGACTTATCAGGAGCAGTAAAAAGTGACTTGATGTATCAGCAATCGATCTTAAGTCATTGTATGGGCCGATCATTCACCTAATCATTTCTTCTAGACTAGGAATTGTTTCGAATGCGCGAGATATCCTCAAGGCATTGTCCTAACTCAAGACGCTTTATTGTGTTGTACATCTTACAGTAGGCTATTACTCTAATCACTTGATTGATTTATTACTCGGTGTCAATTCCTTTATAGACGATTATTTATCATCAGGTGATTTTCTGAACCATGGGACGGTGATACTGATGAGTCCCAAAACAGGCGCCTGTATAGCACTAGACCTAACGGCTTAAAACATGTTATATCCTTATCTAATCACTAGTAAAATTTGCGTCATTACTAGGATCAAGCAATCATTCAATGTACGGAAGCCATTAACACCTTATATGCTGTGGTGGTCGCTTTCTAGTAGTTATTAACACAACTTTTGAAGCGATTTATAAACTTGAAACACTGAGACATTTCGAAGAGGACTTCTTGCAAAATCATAATATTTAAGATTCCAGGAACCATCATTTACGAACTATATCTGTGTTCTCTTTCTTGATTTTTCTCCTAGCCAGTGGTCCACTTCATGTATGATTTTTCCAGTTCTACAGGTGATTAAACAAAAATCTAATGAAGCTATGGTTCTTACAAACTCCCTTCTACGGGCATCATGTGAAACGTTCCTTTGAGGTTCAAACGTTTATGAAGAGCCAATCACAACGTGACTGGTCATCATAGTGAAGTCAATATTGATTTATCAATGACTAACTAGTTCTGAGGCAGCGTACAATTTTCTTGAAATCGTCGTTTTATTCGCCGTTTCACAAAATGAGATGAAGGCTTCTTATAGAAGGACATGAGGGCTCCGAACAGATGGTTTTGGAAGACTCGTGTGCAAGGCCGCATCTAAAATGAAGTACGTATAATCGTGAAAGGTTTGACCAGAAGACTAGCAACGTTTCTCTTCATTGTTTCATTCTTTTACTAGCTGGGCAGTGGGAATGTGAAATCTTCGAAAGCAAGCACACTATATAATTTGATAATGAATTCTTGATAATAAAGTATCCTTTCAAACCTATGAAAGAGTTTAGATGAACGGAGCCAGAAATTCTTTGAGCATTCTTGAGCATGAAGTAGTCAACTTTACTGGTAACTTATATAGAAAAGACTTCAATGAAACTTTGTTTCTCACACAGCTTTTTTCATTTGACAAAGAAAGCAAACATATGGATGTCAATAGGTTTCCACAAATAAAATACTGTACCTCTGAGCTATAGAACATTTTTGAGCATGTAATTATTCTCACCTCCTATTTTATTCTCCATACTAGTTAACACTTCGCAAAAGAATGTCCAGATAAAGCAAATTACTACATGGAATACCGTAACCTATGGGCCTGGAGATTTTTCAGATAGCGCATTGGTTCGAACGTTCGCTGTGGGCGGGGTATTACGATGTGGGTGGTGCATATAGTAGCACTGGTAGTGAAGAGAGTGAGATGACAAATTGGAAAATTGGTCATCGTCCGTAAGAGGCGGACAGAATAAAAGGCTCGAGCGGAGACCATCTTTTGGATTGGGCGACCACCAAATGCGCCATTCCACAGCCACTCGTTGGTATCAACTTCCTTCGTCATGTTGCATGAAAAGGTGACTGTTTTCAGCTGGCATTCAGTGCGCGTGTTTTCTTCGCATTTAATTAGAACATATGTAAACAAATACCTATGAAAATCTCTAGATGACTAATGTGTAACGTATGTAGCGGCAGTTGACAAATGGAGTTCTTCTTTATGGCCCAGATTCATAAATGAAATTAAAAATAAACCTCTTCTCCAGTTTTTTCTCAAATTTTTCGCTTCTCGATTGTGCACGTTTGCTTTTGTGTAGTCTTAGAAAACAAACCAAATCAGCTCTTCTGTACAATAGTCTGCTCCCAGATCGTACTAGCTATGCTCTTCAACTACTGATGTTCTTCTCAGCTCTGTATACCACTTCGGAAAAAAATCGGAATGACATTAATCGAAATAGATCAATTTGAGAAGATTAAATTGCTTTTGTGTCTGTAATTTTGCATTTATATCAGTGTAAAACCAGTCTTTTCATAGTGTGAAAATAATTCGGATTACGGTAGCTGAAGAGAGCCGTCTATTGACAGTTCGCTATGGATGCTGTCATGGAGTTGCTCTCTTCAGACACCTTTCACACCGCTTTTCTTTCCATATTCTTTTTAGAAATTCGACAATTGAGTGAATCATTGTGAATAATTTCTTTTCGTGATCTTTCACCTACGAATTATATCTTCATTTAACTATTACCCTTTTAGTGCCGTCTTCATTACAGCCACGACTATTCTTTTTACTGAACAGTCGCGATGACGTAGAGAATATTAGAATTGTAGCAAAGATCCTGTTGAGAAACAGAAGCTAAGTTTGTTTACAGTGTACTGCGAGTACTGAAAAAAGCAAGTAAGTCACCAAGTGCAAGTACAGCAAATGATGCATGAGAAATCATTTAAGCCCTTGTAAACGGCAGATAAAATTGCAGTTATATCTGTTCCTTTCTTCATTAGTCAGCAAACTACATAATTTTGATTAAGTGATCGATCAGAGTAGGGTCATAAATAGACCATAACGCCAAAAACTCCACCTGCTTAGGAATCCGGAGTGCCAGTTTTGTATTTTGAGAATAACACCAGTTTACTGAACAGTTATCAGTGAATTCCTTTTTTGTGGTTGATGTGACTTCGCTTGCAGATGGTTACAGAATACTCAGTGCTTATTCATTGTAGAATTTCTATCTTTGAACAGAATTCTGCAGCATAAACAACGTGTTTAATCGGGGGGGGGCCATTAGAACTTTAATCAAATAAAGTCATTCAGAATTACTACGACTATCTGTGCCTACGCTGTTTGATACAAACTAGATGAACTTATATTACAGTCGTACCCATTACACGTCATATGGGCTCAGCTGGTTTCGGTATTTTTCAATTCACCTTGTTGTCTTGAAACTGTCATCTATAGAGCTATCGTGATTTTAATGTCCATTCGGCATGTGGGAGATTGAAGATATATTGACTTTCTTTCCAACGACACGGTGCTGCTCGTCAAGTTAGATTTGTCTAAGGAACTTAGGAGAGCCAGACAGGGACATTCGTAGTCTGTAACCACAAGTACTTTCCACCTTTGTGCATTAGAAGAAGATATAGCACGCTACGATTCGAATTTTTCGAGAGCGACAGCGATTTCTGTAAGGGTGACTGCTTGCCGATAATGTGATTAACCAGATCCTTTACGTATCAATTTGATTACGAAGTAATATCTGCATTCATGCTACTTATTGTGAAAACGGAAGCTCTACTGTGATTTGGAGAAAGTTTATATAGAGTGAATACAGCTTCTCTTCTTATTTTCTAATTGTTTTCAAAGAATGTAGATATTACTTAGTAATCAAACTGATACGTTTGATACTATCAAAGCAAACTGTTTAGAAACCAAGAATTTTTTAATGATCCATGAATATTTATATGGTAACATATAAGGGTAACATTCTTCAAGTCCAAAAGACTAAATCTTGGTCGCGATTTTCGTACATAACTGAATTTAACACACTTTCGTCATCATTAGCGTTCCATCGAAGTTTCGATAAAACAGTAAGAAAGCAAAGAAAATGGGAAAAGTCTGATTTTCTTTCATGCTGAAATCTTGGAGATTCTGCGCACTACTCATATCCAGTGCATTGTGAGACAGGTAAGATGAAACCTATTTGTACAAGAAGGTGATTAGACAGGTGAACGAAAAATCACCCAAAAAATGCCTTTGAATCAAATCCGCAAGTTCATGTTCAAGTTACGGCTGTTTTAATCACGAGACATTGTCTGCTTTCTCTTATACGGAATCTAATGAAAACAATCGCCTTATTTGTGTGAAAACTTCGTTTACTGGGCGCAATTTGAGCGAGATATGAAGTAAGTTACGATCATGCTTCAGTACCTTGTGATACACACCGGATTCGTGATCTAAGGTCTGAAAGTTTGGAATTTTCTCATAGTGATATATAAATCACCACATCGGTGACATTTACCGCTTTTGCTGTTTTTTCATGCACCTATAAGGCCAATAGCAATTTTTGTATTCGTTGATTAGCTGCACGTTAAGAGAAAATTAGCTTAGCAGATGATCTTAGAGGTAATAGTAGAAAACATAATATCATAGATAATAGGTGGTTTCTTTCATAGTTCAATGCGTTTGTGCTTTCACATTGCAGTTTATAAGTATTGCATTGACTCGTAATTTCTTTCGCATTCCAACACTTATGATTTGTTGTTATTTATTCAAGGGAATCAATTAACTAACAATATAATCACCAACATAATCAATGATATGCGACATTTGCTGGGCAAATATTGAATATCTTCCTCTCAGAGAGAATGATGTTGGCGAACAAAGAAGTCGTCTAGTGACTTTTGAGCTGACTCTAGTCTTTAAATTTATTTCTCCCGCAGATGGCGCTTTAGGGAGCGGAAGAAATGAGAATCCGATGAAGCAATATCAGGGCTATACGGTAGATGTAGTCACGATTCAGTCCAGTTTGTCCAAAACGTGGCGAGTCGACTTCGCAATGTAATATAAAGCGTTTTCTTGAAGAAAGGCGACACTTGATCATTTCGGTCGCCCCTCTCACACTGCTGCGGCCAACTTCAGAAAATGTTCTTCGTAACCGTCTACGTTGATTGATTGCTTGTTGTCGAGCAGTTCCCAGAACAGCATGCCCTGCCAGTCCCAAAAAATCGAGAGCATAATGTTGCGAGTGTAGAGCTTGGACTTTGGCTAAGCTGGCGGGTGTTTGCCTTTAGGCAGTCAGTAGGCGCAGCGCGTATATTCCCGTGTTAGACCCAGCACTCATCTCCAGCGATGACTGAGATGAGAGTGTCCTGCCTGTGCGGTCTCAGCAGAAGGCCTTTCAGATAGTCAGGCGTGCAGCGCGGTCTTGGTCAGTCATTACATGAGACATAACTTTTCAGTAGCCCATTTCATTTGCTAGGCGAGCCATGGTGCTACGACCGCTTCCAAGTGTCTGGCTAAAGCTACTCAAACGTTCTCCAACATACCACAACTTTTGGCAAGAACCCGATTGTAAACAGAACAAGTTGAGTAAAGTAATATTGCGAAAAAAAAAACAACCATCAAGGACTTCAACGTCGCAGACGCCAGAATCATTTGATTCTTCGATGCAATGTAATTTCACTTCTAAATAAATTGAAGAACTCCTCACTGTCTATTGTAATTGGCTGATCAAAACATTGCCCATCTCCAGAACTACACTTTCTTTGGAAAAATTGAAAGAATATTCGGCATATGGAAGCGGCACTCATGGAATAACGGATGTTGGAATCTATAATGTGTCACCTTCTCTTGAAGATAAAAACATAATTCACCAATTCCGTGATGAAAATTTCATTCGCTATAAAAAATCATTTTGTTATAAAATTTCTTAGCCTACCAAAACATACTCTATTATCTCTCGAATTATCCATTTTTGAAGCTTGCGTGACATTGTTATATCTTTTTCAGAAGTGTTGGCTGACTTTTCAACGGCTTCACCATTTTTAAAGTGTAGACGTATTCTACCATATAGTTTCAATTATTCAGTTGGCATATTAATCCAAATGTCTGTCTATTAGAGAGAACGCACCGTTTCACTTCGTATATGGAAAACACCACGGTGTGCTGTCACACACGACAATTCATGAACTATACTCGGATTAGCAGAAAAATCTGAAACAGACTGTCTTGTTGTTAGTACACTTTTTCAACACAACCGAATAATTAGATGTGGTATGATAGAGTACGTTCAGACTCTAGGAAAGGCAAAATCGTCAATCTACACTTTTGAAGGCGATACACCAACGGGGAGCAAGCTTCAGGAAAGGTAAAATTGCAAGAAAGTTCTGAAAGTTCACGCCGAAGTTTAGTAAAATTAGAACCTCCGACGCAATCGTTGTGTTCTACTTTTTTCGAACTAAATGGTCTACAGTCTCTGTGAAACGCTCATTGGTGTCCTATTGATTGCTCTATGCTTCCATTCCAAAAGTGAAACATCGGACACCCATGAACCATCTGTTGACTTCGACATTCCTCATTAATCTGCAGTTTTGTCTTTATAAGTTAAATACGAAGTTGTAAAGAAATGAATTATTCCAACATCTGAAGTTTCAGCAGTTTCATCTTCTTCAAAGTCTGAACTATTAGGCTATCTACAGTCTAGTTACTTATGCATCTCCATTACTCCAGCAAAATATATTACCAAATCTACATAGCAAAATAACCATTCACGTACTCATGTTTTTTATAAGTCTTCCACTGAGATGTCCAAGTGGAGACCAATCATGCAGAGTTCACAAAGATTACAATGCATCTCTCACATCAAAACAACACTCTTATATACTAGAGACAAGAATTCTTCTTATTCAATTGCTTTATAGCGGTGTACGATTTTACAGGCATACCCAATAATATTCAGTGGCTTGCAAAACTTTTGCGCTAGGCGGGACTCGAACCCACATTTTACCCTATTCGAGAGCGCGTGCTCTATCCCTTTGCACTACTGACTCCTGTATCGCCACCACTCTTTCTGCTCTATAGCGCATCAATCTGTTACCAACCAAGCGTTACGGTTTGGTTTGAAAGAGTTCGAGTTCTGCCTGGCTCAAAGGTTTTGCACATTACTCAACATCATAAGATATAATTGTGACTCTTGTATGTTACATCAAATCAGTCTCATAATCTGCCTGAAGAAGGCGCGTGTGGAGCAATGGTTAGAAGTGCTCTGAGACACACGTGATTGATCAGTATATGGTTCGATGCCCACGCTCGTGGTTCACCAATCGTTCCATACCCCTGCTGTCGTTGAGTTATTACCAAAATTTTCTGGGAGGACAAGCAGCACTAAGTTGATATATTGGCGGGTTATAGCGAGTAATTATTGATGCCAAATATCCATAAAATTACCTCAGACGAGACGAAGTTAGAATTTTACGACGGAAGTACTACACATCCCTCAGCTACTGATCAGCGCCAAGAGCTTTCGTCTCTCATGCTGTGTGAAATGATATTGTATGAACATGAAACTGTTGTTCTGATGTGAGAGGAGCACAGGCAGTTCATGTAAACTCTGCACTGTTCGTCTCCACTTGGACAACTCATTGAAAAACTCATAAAGTTTGTCGAGTGTCTGAAAAGTTGTTCTGCTCTTGATGCGAGTAAAACCTAGGTTTGGTGACTTTCTTTCGTTAGAGTAATGGAAGTGTTTATCTACTGCATTGTAGACAATCTGATCTTTCCACGGGCACAAGGCGGCGTTACCGGCAATTCAGCTGTCAGAATAAGTTGTATTGTTATAACATCGTGTTTGGCTTATATCTACGTTTGTTCTAATCTTCCAGGAAGCATTTCCCAACTCTTAATCGCTCACTAAGGATAGAAAAAGAACGACTAAATACTAGGTATGCCTTATATTTGCATACCTGTGAAATTATACATAGATTCATCATCAGCTTTCGCCCGGGCGCTACTCCTATTGAACAATGTTTCTTCTTGCAATATAAAAATGATTACCCCTTTTTCTATCACCGTTGAGTGAATAGTTGACTGTCTCTTTAACAAGTGATATTAGCTGGAAAGACTATGTGTATGTACGCGTATGTGTATTTATATGTGTATATTTGTGTCCTTGTGTATATGTATGTTCTTGGTGTGTACGTGAACATGTGCATGTGCATTTTTGTCTGCATGTTTGCCTTCCTGCTTGTATGTATATATGCACGTACATGTGGTTGTATATCTATGAACATGAGTGTTATGTTTGTATTCATCGCATTGACTGCGAAAATGTATATATACCTGGTGGTAGTAGGCGTTAATAGCTAGACAAATACCACAGCCACTTGGGATTGATGGCATACTGTAGAGGTCAATCAATTGATCGCTGACTGAGTAGAGAATTGAATGTACGGCTCTTTTTAGGCGTCGATCAACTAAATGTCCGGCTTTATTGGCACACAATAGTTATTGGGTGTTATATCTAGTTCACACACTCCTAAAAGCTACATGCATCTACTACACATTGTGCGAGACCAAGTTTTTATATTCGGTTCGTTTTTTCAAATTTGTCATTTGAAAAATTTATTGGACCTGCTTATGAGTTCATCTGCTGGCTGGTCCATGGTTTTTTCTTGGCTGTGGATGTCGTTGAGGTCGAATCGATGCTACCTAGAATAGTTGTACAGCTAGAACATTTCCAGGTCTTCACCATATCGAAGCTGTCTATCCTAGTGGACTGAAAGGAGTGATTCGATTCCGAACAACTTTTGCAACGTTTCCATCACATAATTTTCCTTTGTGCTTTGAAGAGAACTGGGGATTCACTCTTGAAAGATCATAGGGAATCGCTGTTCATATTACCAGTAAAGGGAAAAGGTAACAGAAGCTCAAGTTATAGCCGAGGCGACAACCATGCCTGATTACCGCTATGATCGATCGGATCATTTGCATAACAACGATTAAATTAACATAAGTGATAAGACTCGCATGGTATTTGGAGCCTGGTCATTCAAGTATCTTACTATGGTTGGAAAGAAAGTTGTGGAGCGTTTGTAAAAAATTGAAAATTCATGCATCAGTTCCAGACAGAAACAATGATGACTATTCTTCAAAATGGAAGTCATTGTTTTCTACGATCTTCTGCCATCGAAACATTATTGTTCTTGTTTGGAATTGATGCATAAATTCTTAATTTCTTACAAGTTCCCCAAAATTTTCTTTCCAACTCAACAGTAAACAAGTGTTTACATTTCTATAGTGTTTTATCTTAAAATAAAAAAAAACGTGAATAGAGAAAATAAAATTTGTGAATCTCCTTGTCTTCAATTTGACAAAACATACCACAACAATAATCATCATTTACATTGGTAATGGTATTCTGCAATTGGCAGAGATATTGCCTTGAGTCCAGCATATACTCTTGCATTTTAAATCTAAAATTTGTTATTTGTTAGGAATACATCTGTACCACAGATTGAGGAGGACGTCATTTGAAGCTAAGGCCCCTAGATTTCATAAGAAAACTAAAACACATAGTTAAATGCAACCAAAAAAGCCAAGCAAAATTAATAATGAGAGCTTAGGTGGTACGATCTAGAATCTAAACAATGGTTGATGTTGTGTAAAATGAAGATGGCAAGCTCTTTTCTTACGGAAATCACTCATATCTGTGTATACACATAAATGCGTATATGTATGTACCATCCATTCTTTTGAATCAAATGACCCGATATCACTTTTACTGTGAGCTTTCAAGTACTTTCAGCACTCGACTCGCCTCTCGCATTCACTATTCAATGGGTCTTTGATCATTTAGCGCGTTGTTGCGACCGCTGCTTAAGGACTTCTTCTTCTTCATGAATGCCATAGAATATTGCCCGGAAAAATTCTTACAATGTTGAGAATAGCCGATTAAGGCCTTCTTATGTGATTGTAAGAGAGTGTTACGAGCGGGGACCAACTAGTGTCTTTCTCCTAGATAGCCTGTCTCATTGACCACTTGACCACTAACCTTTATGTATTATTTATATATATATAATATATATATTATATATATGTACATATATATATATCATGCTGAGACTCCTCTTTGGTCTGCTTCTATATATATATATATATATATATATATATATATATTCTATATGTATATGTATTTATCTAATATATATATATATATAAATATATATATATAAAAACAGACCAAAGATGATCTCAGTGGATTACTTATATAGAAGTAAATTTAATGTAGCGAAAAAGATTTATCTACCTACCCCATCATCAGGGTACTATTGTTGTCGATTTTGTTCTGCATTTAACCTCTAATAACGTGTGACGTAGTACCACGACTAATTCTGCTTACGTCTGACATGAGGAGATGTGGGTAATTACATCACCTGTGCCACATGTAATAGTGTTGATCATTAATTAGTGTGGGTGTGACACCTTTCCTACCAGGTGCTCCATGTCAGATTCAGCGAGAAAGTAGCCATAGTTAGTGACCATTCACTGCAGTGATGTACGTTTACTCCTATTTGGTCAAGTGGAAAAGTCAGAACTGAAGACTTGGGATACTTAAAAGCAAAATCGAACTAACGGCCTCGTGAACTGTAGGCCACAACCAATCAACAAGTTTCGCAGTGAAATTATTATAGGAAGTATAATATACCGTGACGAACGAATAGATAGCACTAATGATTAAAGAGAAAAAACAAAGCTCTCGGCGTTGATAAATTTCTGAGAGATCTGCCAGGCATTCGCCTTCAGTTTTCACTTCGTTTAAGGTGACTTGATGAGAAAATTTTTGCAACGTTGAATTCTAGGAGAATGAATCCTTTCCAGTAGATTGCAAAACACACTAAGACTGCCATCCATAGTTGAAGGACTTTTAAAAGTATGAGCGTAATCTATTGGCTGGAAGAAATTATGTTGCAATTGCAAAAAGAAATGTTAGCAACTACAGAAGTGATACGATGGGTATGGTAAACTTCAAAGAAATACGAAGGGATATTTTCCCAAAAACTCTAATCCTTTTATACACTATTATCAATGACTTATATGATGTATTATGTTGGGACAATACACTGCTTCTCCGTTTTCTTGGGCGTTTAGTATAGCAAGTGCCAAATTTAAGAGTGGAATCAAGAGAAACTGTCTAGATTCATACAGTAGTGGAGCGAATTTTCAGTTCAAATCGTGGACATTTGTTAAAAGTTTTTCTAGTTGAAGTCATGAATATTCCCAATAGATGGCTACTTGTCATTCTTCGGTTCAGTGGAGAGTCATATCCCGGCGTGATTGACCAATTGATGACTAACTCAGGAGATTGGCAAGTGACTTAAATCGTAGGTAGCTCTGATTTTGGTTATCCGTTGTCGGAAAAAGGTTTCATTAACAGTTTCACCAGATTTCAAGAGCTCCTAGTAAATGGCGCCTTTCTGATCTCACCAAATACACACCTACTTCTTTTCCGTTAATATTGCGCTTTGCAGTCGGTTATGCTGGTTGTTCGGGGTCGGTTCATGATCGTTTGCTCTTTGGATTGTCAAAATGAATCCATTTTTCAGGTACGGTTATTATGCGATGCAAGAAAGTCTTCCTTTTCCTCAGCGGTGTGTTTTCCCTTGGGTAAACATGAGAAGCAGAGATTCCGCAAATAGCGTTTTTCGAGCACAAAAGTCTTCATCTTCAGAGTGCTATAAAATAAATCATGTAGAATATTTTGCTTATGAAAACATATAAATAAGTAGCCTTTTGACTCGAACAAAAAAAGAATTTGCGTATTCTTTATTCTATTATTAG
Source organism: Parelaphostrongylus tenuis (assembly GCA_019055375.1). Classification (NCBI taxonomy): domain Eukaryota; kingdom Metazoa; phylum Nematoda; class Chromadorea; order Rhabditida; family Metastrongylidae; genus Parelaphostrongylus; species Parelaphostrongylus tenuis. The sequence continues at coordinate 50,275 of JAHQIW010006973.1, read as the reverse complement.
TATAACAAGAAATAATTGAATGGCGGAGTCATACTTATACATCTAATACAATTGCAGGTGTTACGATAACCATGATGAAGGAATTGAAAAATCGGATAGAAAATTATAAAAATTTGAAAGATTAGGAGGAACTATTTCGGTTAAACTACGAAGTAACATGGAGTACTTTTTAATTGAGGAGTTGAGACATGAAAATACTTATAGAAGAAAATGTTTCATTGCTCGTAGGTCAAAAACAATCCCGGAAGAGTGTTATTCCATTGAGATTTCCAGAAAGTTGAAAAACAATCAGTCGAAGTCTGCAAAATTTTTACGCAAGCCTGCCAACTATGTCAAACTAGATTTGACAAATTCTCCCAATTAAAAACCGTCATGTATTGGGTTTTGAAATTTCTCTCGTATTTAGCTTCTATTGTTATTTATTCAGAGAAATCAAGAATCTGTATTATAAGCGCCATCATAATCATTAAAGTGCAACCATTTTCTGGACATAGATAGGATGCTTTCCTTTCTGAAGGAATGAAGCTCGTCATCGAAAAGGTTGACGAGGTTACTTAGGAGCTCGTTGCAGTCTTTGCAGTTTGTTTCTCTCGTAGACGCTGCTTTAGGGTGAGGAAGAGATGATGATCAGATGGAGCATATCGGAGTAGATGCTGTATCACGATGGATGTGGTATCGCTGCCCTCTCCAGTTTTCCCAAAATATGGCTAAGCAACTGTGCAATGTGAGGTCGAGTTTATCCTGAAGAAAGGCGACACTTGGCTGTGTCGGACGCTTCTCTCGCATTGCTGCAGCCAACTTGAGGAGTTGCTCTCCGCAGACGTCGGCATTCATTGCCTGCTTGTTGCTGAGCGATTCCCACTGTAACACACCATGTTAATCCAAAAACCGAGAGAATAATCTAACGAGCGTAGAAATTGGGCTTTGGTTGGGCTGACGGGTCTTGGCCGCGAGGCAGCCAGTAGACGTGTCACGTGTTATTCTCGTAGTAGACTCTGGACTCATTCCAGTGATGATCGACTTAACAAAGTCCTGCCTGCGCGGTCGCAGTAGAGCACTTTCAAATATGGTCACACGTGCAGCACTGTCGAGGCTGGTCAATACATGAGATGTTCATCGAGACATCACAGCTTATGCCCTTTTGTATCTTTATAGGACTATAACTTTTGTAACTTTATAACCTTGGATAAAGCTGATAGATCATTTCCCAACACAGCCACAGCCTTTTCTGCAGTAGTTTGTTCCCAAATAGAAACAATCTGAATAAGTAATAATACGGAAGAAATTTTGGGTCAACCCATTAAATTTGCTTGGCGCTCATGATGCGAATCTCAACAAAAATAGAATGGAAAAAGACGATCTCTAGATTTTCGAAACACAGAAATCTTATTTTAGTATTAGAAAAAGTCGGGATCAGCTTCAAAAGATCGCAAAGACCTGATCACTTAGTTCCTATAGATCACAGTTTTCTCCAGCATTGATATATTAGGAAGCAAAATGACAGCCAAGGCGCCGATTCGATCTGTCCCCAACACCTTCTTCCAATTTGTGAAATCAACCCCTATAAACGTCTCATACACCTTTAACTTCTTCTGTAACTACCTTCAAGATTGCAAAGAAAATCGTCTCAGTTAGAATTCTGCGAAGTACACAGGAAAAACAAAATTCTGAAGTTGCAGTCTGAAGAAAAGAGCGAAATATTTAGAGACCTTTGCGAAGACGAGTCGGGAAACTACATGGAAGACAGAATGCTGCAATTTTTAGTATATTGTGATAACAGGTCACGTGATGAAGAAATGCTTGATGACTGTTTCTTATTGGTTTTTTGTGGTTTCTTTCTCCTTCTTTGTAAATAACGCTCTAGTAAATATGATGGATAAGTGCTTAGAACTGCATTTAGTTTGATATTTTTCAACCAATGTTTACATATAATCATTTCATGAACATACCAGAACAAGTAGTAGATATTGCAATGAACAGTGGTAATAATAGTGTCTGAACATATACGAGGTATCCTCTTAGTTAACTTAGTGAGGTTGTTATAAAGTTTCAATTAGTCGCCTAAAATTCCGACTTTTTCGTCTTCTTCAGAGCCGAATTGATCTGAGCCGATGACCCGCAGGATGGTCCTTTTTGTGAGGCTGATGATCGTTGTCGATATGAGTCGATTATATAAAATGGAGCACCGCTCGGATAAGATTCTCATTCGGCTGTCCTCTTTACGATGTTGGTATATCTCCGCCACCAATATGATCTGCCTTTCAGTGTCAATGCGTAATCTTTGAATTCTTCTTCCGCAGATGCTGTTTCAGGGTGCGGAAGAACTGATAATGCGATGGAGCAATATCAGGGCCTTACGTTGGATCTGGTATCGTGGTTTAGTCCAGCTTACCCTAATTGTGGCGAGTCGAATTTTGCAATGTGAAGTGGCAAATTAATGCATGAGGTGTCTATCAAAAAATCACTTTGTGGTAGCCTAATCAAATTAGTTAGCCAGAGATGGTGCTCAGGCTGCACCCAAGAGTTTGCCCAAGTTACTAGGACATTCTCCATCATATCACAGCTTTTTGGCAATAACTCGCTATAAAATAGAAAAAAAGCGAAACAATAGCGCGAGAGAAATCATGGGACAGCTTAATACTTGCATGGAAGAGAGCACGGATCTAAAGGCAGCAAGGTAGTTCTAGTTCTTTTCTAGACTTTCTGACCCTTTGCTTACGTTTATAGCACTTTGCTATCTCGGTGACGGATTCTCAGTTTCATTCTCTCGAAGTCCCCAGTGCTCTCCACAGTTGACTGCTCGCCTTCTCACACGTGTTCATTATCAGTAATAGGATCCGAAACTCAATTCTACTCCCAGACCGATGGCGCGACGTTTCAATCATCGTGACTTTATAAGACATTGAAATAAAGATTAATTACAATGTTCATAGACGTAACGGCATTTAAAGCCAAGATGTAAAAAACTTACAGATTCCCATCAGGTTTGCATAATATTTCAACTTTTACATCATCCGTGAGCGGTCGGTTTATTTTCTACTTCTACTTTTGATTCGGTCTAACACTATCTCCGAGTCAACTAGTAGGAAGCTCGGCCCTGGATCGGTCGCTGAAACCCATCTTTGGAAACGACATCATGATGACCTGAAGAAGGCCTTGCAAGGTTACATCAGGAAACCAAGGATTAACATAAGCGCGACCAGCAATGTACCATGTGGAATATGTGCAGGGATCCGCACAACTAGTGAAGACGGACCATCTAAGTATCTAAGTAAGTAAGAATGTTTGTTAGAATGAGTTTCTCTTCTGAGTGAGGATGTGAAAGAAATGGGCGGTAATTTGTAAATTGAACAGTTGCTTCGCTGATATAATGTGACAACGACTCGAATATCGATCAAAATCGATTAGTAAGGAACGATAGAGCATTATACTAGTTAGTTATCAAGTAGTGCTTCTTTATACTTAGAATATAATCGGTTTCATTCTTCAGAGAATCAGGTGAAGTAGATTAATAGTGGACTTTCAGAATACTACTTCTTCACGGTGTTCCTGCCAAAATGGACGGACAACTCGTCCGGATTTCCGGAGGAGTTTCCTTTGAACATATAATTTTTATTTTTGCGAAAACAACTAATATTTTTTCTCGTCTGGTCCTGGTTTTCGCTTGACCAAGAATTCTGCTAAGAAATGTTGCTAATAATTTCTTTAGCTGTATATTCATCATTCTATAAAATGTCGACAAATATTTAACGTTTTATTACTTTGATATCACAAACATACTTTTTCGTTTTTTAAAATCATTTTACTCGAAATCGTTTTCAACGTAACTCAATACACTAAAGTGTTTCGATCAATCAATATCCAAACAATTAGCAGATTTATTTATTTCACAATAAATACAGTCAAGAACACCATCTAATCGCTGGATATGTGAACGGTTGTTGGTGAATGAGTCAATGGAAGGCAACCAGTTACGCCTTCAGATTGTATGATGGTTGACCATACAAGAGAGGATAATCCAATTGGGATCGTTTGCCGAATCGCAATGGACCAGATGGACCACTACGTCTTTTGCCGAATCTTAACGGTCCTTGTGGGCCAGCTTTTTTGAGGTCTGAAATACGATACCATACATATTCATCAACTGGAAAAATACATGTGGCTGTTCAAATCTTCTCAACTAGAATCAATTATTGGCATTGGTGGCTTATTCAGTATAAAGTTAGTCCCTTAAGATTATATTCACTCATAAATGGACTAATCGATTAATGTTGCATTTCTGCGATAAAGACAAGACAACAACAACATTTTTGAGTATTGCGTTGTTCCATTATTACCTCTGTACTTTGTTTTATCTATTTTTTTCTATTTGAAATTAGGTCTCTACCGAAAGGCCGTGGTATGAAGAATGTTTCAGTGGCTTCAGCCAAGGTGATATAAAAAAGCATTTGCGCTGCGGGTTAATCAACTGAGAATCAAAATGAATCCACGCCAGTCACGCTCGATTATGCTTTCGAGCATAAGTCGTAGAACACTGCAAGAAAAGCAGCCGCAAAGGTTAACACTGCGTTTAGGCTAGGCACTACTACCGACCGAACTCTGAACAACTTGTTCATGCGATTCGCCAAGGGCGATGTGAGCTGTCAAAGACAACCACAGTTTTGCTGGATCGTCACCTTTGACGAAAACGTTCTGCTTCACGAGCTGGAAGTGCATCCACATGCTAGTACCGAAAATTTGGAGCAGACACTTGGATGCGGCCGTAGCACCATCGATCACCATATAAATGAGTGAAGCTACCGCAATGTGATGAATTGATGGACACGTCATGCATTAACCGACTACGACCGTGCTGCGCGCGGAACCATCTGCGAAAGTCTTTTGCTACAACCACACAGGCAGGACTTTTCAAGTCGATCATCACTGGAGATGATTCGTGGAACTAATGAGGGAGAAACAAGCTCCATGCCTAATGGCTGCCACGCGACAAAGACTTGCGCTCAAGCAAGGCCCAAGTTCCATGTTCTAATGATTATGTTCTTGGTTATGCTCGCTTCTCTAGAATTGGCAGAACATGCTGTTTTGGGATTTGCCCGACAAAGAGCAAACAATCAGATCCCGACATCCATAGGAAACAGCTCCGAAAGTTGGCCGCAGCAGTGTGAGAGAAGCATCTTAAAGGGCCCACTATCTTCTTCAGAATAACGCTCGATCCTATCGATTTCTCGATTTCTCGAAAGTCGATTTGTCACATTTTGGGCGAACTGGACATGACCACTCAGTCACATCCACCGTATAATCCTAATGTTGCTCCATCATCTCTTCCGCACCCTGGAGCAAGATCTGAGAGAGAAACAATATAAACACTATAGCTAGCTCAAAAGTGTCTCACCGCCTTCTTTGGAAGCCAGCCTCGTTTTTTTCGTGAAGAAAGGCATTCAGTGTTTACTCAACAAATGGTTATATATATTGATCATAATGGTGACTATATTTGTTAATTCATTTTTTGCAGAAACAACATTTAAATCAACAAAAGTGTCGAAATACGAAGGTTGTAATGGGACGACCCAATACATCCACTGTACCTTAGTACGCTGCAATCAACTATTCGTAGGCAATAACTATAGTATCAATATTAATTTTTGTCTCTATAACATTGCCTACGATATTATCACAATTGACTCAGAAAGCTGTCAGTTTGAATTTCAACAGAAAACATGTCCAAATTGCTAAATATCACACTCTCGCTTATAAATGAATAGCTATTAGATTTCTTGATATACTAGAAGCTGTTCTTGTATCTTGTTCAGGTTCTTTTCCGTTGGACGGCACGGGATCAAAAATCGATCTTTCTCGCTGGACAAGAACCTTTCCATAAGAGTGTTAGTAATCACTCGAAAGCTCAAATCTCCGGCTAGCGCCTTAGATGGCCGTTTTTTGGAAAGATTCTTTTATGATGATGCAAAATTCAAAGTAAAATTATGTTTCACATCGGCCGCGCATTAAACTATCACCTCGGTGGAACCACTAAAAGCACATGAACGTGTAAAAAAATCTTCTAGTGTCAGAGTTAAATTCCTAATCAAATGACAAAACTAGCACTCCACATAGGCGCTCTCGATCGATGATTGCGTCAAACCCCTTACCGCCTCAGCCCACAGCCCGTAAATTGTCCCCAAAGTACACTCGTTTGAGTACGAAAATTAATCTTATCTTCCTTCATACACTGCGCAGAAACGGTCTCTCCAAAAAACAAGCAGAGCGTTGGAATCTTTATAATTTACGCTATCCAATCATTACTCTTAAGTCAAAGAAAAGCTCTATCTTGCGAGGAAAATGCGTGTGTGAAAGACGATTTTTTCCATTTCATTGAGACGTTAGAAAAGACTTTTTTGGAAATTGGACAGTACGGCGCTAGCCAGAGATTAAAGTTTTCTAATGATCATTAACACTCTTATGAGAATATTCTATCCAGCAGAAGAAATCGGTTTTTAATCTCGTTACGACAGATGAAAAAGTAAACCTGTTTAATCTCTGAAGAGATGATCAGATTTCTTTCGTGAACTCTCTGCTTTACATTGAAAGCGTGTTTGAGACAGCTCTGTGTATTGAGCGATTCCCATGACATCGATTGATAACGATCGTTAGCATTACTCGTTCAATAACTGAACAAATATTCCCAGAAATTTAGACTAAGGTAAGCTACAAGTAAGATCACGGCTTCCTCAAGGACCACTATCATTATATTGATGATTTCCTTTTCCTTTTGCAGGGTTCAACCTGCAGTGAGCACAATACCCTTTGTTTTTTCTCTCATTAGTCGAGTATGAGACATACGGATAGTTGCGATTGATTATATCCAAATCAACCCGGGAGTTAGTTACGCAAATTTTTCATATGGCTCATCATTTCTAATTAGGAAAAAAGTTTACGAATGCCGTTTTTCTAAATGAGAACGCCAGCAAAATGTAACAGTAATATTCGTCTAAAAAAAGCCAGTAAAACACTTACATGGGATGAAATATTCGGGTTCATTACTGAATTCGTCCATTTCTGAAATAGTATACGCTCTATGACTCGATATTAACACGCTTTTGAATCGCTACACTTCTTTTTTTTTTGTTCGTTCGCTTCCTCGCATCACTCATCCACAAACATCGAATTTGCGAATGAATTTTACTGCTGCTTTACAATGAGAATATTTGCGATTCTTTATAAATTCCGACGACATTACTTGAATCATTTCTTACTGGATTTCTGAAATAACCACGAGAACATTCCGGGGTCTTCCTCACAACCGCTGGCCATTATGGATCATGGAAGCTTTAGACAATTGTTCCAATTTATCGCTTCCATAGGGATGAAAGGCTTGGTTGGCTCTCAGTGGGTTTGAATCAGGATGATGCATACTGTTCAGAATTCCTTGGATTATATCACATCCTGAATTTGTTCATGGCTTCTGCTTAACTTGCACTTTGATACTGAAAGTTTTTACAATTTCTTTTTTCTTTAGAGAAGTTGAAGTGAGTTTGAACATTGAAATACTCAAGCAGTAAATCACTTAGAGTTGAACGAAATGTCCTGTGAAATTTTTAAAAGCCTTGCTTTTTTACGCAGATTGATACCAAGAGCAACAATAACTATTCTTCAAAGCATGAATCACCATTGTCCACGACTTTCTGATATCGTTCGACAAGATTCAGGATCAGCTCGTAGTACCATTCCGGCTCCTCTGGATCGAAAAACTCTTGACATGCTTATCAACTTTATTGAATGATCCAAATCGACGGCCATTCAAAAAGGGCTGCATTGATCGAAAGAGGCCATAATCGGACAAAGCTTATGCTGATCCTGACGAGGCTTCTTGTGGGCAAAGCTAGATAGGTGAAACTTGTTGACAACGGTTGACTGCGAAACACCAAGCTTTTCAGCTAAATCACAAGGTGCGATGAAGGCTCACCATCCAAAGCGGCTTGCAAGTCACTTTCCATCCAGAACAGATGGCCGCTCAAAACGAGGCATGTCTCCAAGATCAAAACTGCCTTTTTTGAATAGCTTAAGCCATCTGCCCACTGTGGCTTTTGTCGCCGTACCAGCACCTTCACCCTCGTTAATCTCATAGACGGCATTAAAAATCGTTAAGCCTTTTCATCAACAATGGCGGATCATCTCGCTCAAGTCATACTGCTCAATAAACATTATGGAGTTGAAATTGTTGCAGTAAATAAATATATACAGAACTATCAATAAAAATAAAAGACGGCACAAAGATGCCATTACTTTTGATGATACTTTTGAAAATTTTCCAGAACTTTTTGCTTAACCTATTATGAAGTTTTGCGCCATATTTGATTCTTAATCAATAAAAAAGGGTCAGTGAGAACGTGTTTATTCTATAGAGTAGATTTTCGCGATGGGCTTAACTAGTATGTATACTAATATCCGTCGATTTTGACAAAAAAGGAAAAAGATTGAGAACTTTATATTTCATTGTTTTGGCATGTAATGTTAAACTTTGGAGATTCTCCCTTAGAAGAGTAGCGGAAATTGTCACCGGATTCCTATGAGAATGAGCTTAGCGGAATTTGCTGTAGGCTAAATGCTGTCTTCGCGTCATTCCTTCCAAAAAACCTCAATTATACACTACGACACGTGAAGATAACGTTTGAAAAAGAAACACATTATAGTGTACCATATGCATTTCACACATGGTTTCGAGTTGCTTGTCTCAAGGTTTTCTCCAAATCAGACATGAACAAGTTCTTTGCGGTGTAGTTGAGACAGGAAACCAGTCCACTAAATCTACCAGTCTTAGAATAAGTACACGATAGCGTTTGGTCCATGCTCGACCAAAATTCACTTCAATACCATCTTGACTACTACTTCATTGTGGATTGTCATGTTCACCTTACTATTTTCTTCAGCAGCTTAAGTTCTATTACCTATTTACTAGTGCTGTGATATTTGTTATAATGAAGGTGAGATCCAGTGACATAGAGGTGAAAAGATAACAATTTCGTAGAAGGATTCGGAAAATTCCATGTTCTAATGTCGTGAACTGCACAGGGGCATTGAACATTAAGAGAGGATTTATTTCCTACTGGCACAGTTTCCCTGGGTATTTGTTTTGTTAGTCCCTAGAGCGGTTGATGGCTATGCGTGAGATTCCCTGTCATTGCTGTCATCCTGGAAGAATCCGAGTTGTGGACCTGGGAACGCCATATTACGTGGCATCGTAGGTTTCGAAAAAATTATACCTCAGCAAAATTCCACTCGCTTGAGAAAAGGTAACAAAACCCCGAGTCGCAGTTAAAGCCGACAACTGCGGTCACAACCAAGTCTGTGGATGAGTGATGAACACAAAAGAACAAATGGAAAAGGTGCTCAGATCTTCATGAAATGTCAAGCTTACTCATCTAACTATGATAGTGCATGCCATTTTCAATTGAAAGTCATGATTATTAGGTAAAATTCGATAGCGTAGAGTGGACTAACCTGCAAGAATGCAGACAACAGCCAAAATGGTGGCCAACAGCCTAAGAATACTGTAGGTGTGCATGAATGTTATACGTACGTTTTGAGTGTCGTATGAAATGAAGCGAAATGCCATAAGCACAGCCTTCTGTGTCAGAAGCTAACCACGCCCATTTCGAACAGAGTAGAGAAGTAATAGCGTCCTTACAGAATAAATGCCTATTATGAATGAATGAAAAATATTGTTATGATATAAGTTCTCGGAATAAGCCAAACATAGTGATTACTGCAGAATGGGATTACATGTTTTGTACATTCTCAATATAGTAATCATTGCGAAAATATCGGACGCCTAAGAACGACATTTTTTAAATTGAGATTGATCTAGTGGAGATGCGATCAATAAAGGTAGAGTCTGGTCTTCAGCTCAATGAAGTCTTTTGGAAGGTAATCAGATAAGTTTCGCCCGCTCCTAAACGTGCATCAATGTACGCCATTTCATTCTAGATCACTTATTTTATATTTTCTTCGTTGTAATTATCAAACTTGTTGTGGATTTTTCGGCAGATTAATTTGCTTTTATGTTGAAATTACGTTTTCTCTCTAACATTCTCAAGCTTTTATCTGATTTTTTTTCTCTTTTTTTCGCAAAATTTTTGATGCAGTAGTGATGAAATTACGAGATAATTCGCAATAATCCATTATAAACTTCTTGTATTCAAGGATTAAATCAGCACAAAGAAAGCAGAATTATTCGTAGAAAATCGGTGAACCTCAAGTGTTCACAAAAAGAGTTTGCAAAAAGTTACAACAACGTGTGGAAAGAATCCTAATGCCTTCTTATCTAGTAAATGCACTTGCGAGAGATGAGGGAGAGGTCTAATATGTTCCATTTATATAAACTATCAGGAAAATGGACACGCAGATAGCGTCGTGGCTAGCGGTGCTCTGCAAATGCAGGATCAATCGTTAGTTCAGCTTTGCCTCCGTGGTCAGCAAACCTTCCATCTATAAGGGGTAGACACGTTGGACACAAATTTGCCTTGAAGTATGAAAACATTGGCTTGTTACATCGCTAGGTCCACGCAAGTCATTAAATCGGTCAACTATGCATTCAATTATGTCTACTATGCTAGGAATGAAGTCGAATGCATAATGTATACTTAACCGCTTGGGTTCCACGTTGATATTCTGCGCTGCAGGCGGCGAGTCGACGCGGCAAGCGCAGGTCATTACAATGACAATGTGGTAGTTTCTCAATAGAATTTGAATTCTTGTCGTCACTGAAGAAGGCTTATTTGTCAGTAAAAAAGAAAATATGATAGACGAGACTTCATTAGGGCTATTTTGGTTGAAACATGCAAAAACAACCATAAAACAGCAAACTTTCCGTCCAAAATGGTACTGCTTATTGCGATGTGATGCCATTTCAGCGATAATTCAAGGAAACTTTTCTTAAATAGTGGATTTCAGGACTTAGGACTTCCATAGAGTTCTAGAAGAGACTTTAACTAATGTCTTATGGGTGAAATTTCTAAATTCTCTTATACTCTATATGAATATCTTTGATGAACGCCGAATGCTCCATCTGTTTTACTCTTATTCCAATGTGTTTCATTTGCACCAGACACGTCAAAGCAAACTTCACGTCAAAATCAGTGACTCAATGAAAGTGCGTTGGAGTGTTAGAACAATTGGAGGGCAGCGATTTCTAATTAAGGCATATATTATTTCGTCTGACACAAATGAATTCTTAATACACTTTTTTCATTATTTATTAAGCAATCAGAACTGAAGTAATAAATGTCAGGTGGAAATCCATACGCGCAAAGCTTATTCCGAACTTGCTTTACACAAAAAGAAAAAAAAAGCATTTTAATTCACTATCTGCGAAAACAATAGAAATGACAACTACTACTAAAAAAAAACGTAGCGAAATTTATTGCGACATTTGGTGATCGGTAAAGCAATGACGTTACATTTTCTGAGTACGTCGATCAAAATAGTGTTGTAGACATCGAGTTCTGTTCCAAAAACGGACTCGTTGGCTTCGACAATAAGAAAAGTGATGTTGAGTTTTACGAAAAGCCAATGATCACTCAAAGGTAGTCATGACGTTTACCGACTGCTCTCTAACATTTCGGCACCTTCACCATCTTCAAAACTTAGGCAGTTTTCAGATGCTGGCACGGAAGCCGTACTCATTAGAATTTGCCCAACATGCGTTGACAATATGCATTTCGTGCGAAAACAAAGGCAGAATTCAACTGCGGAGTCACTTTTTCAAAAACTCCGCTCCCTTTGATATTGCTATGTAGGCGGCTTGTTCACTAAATATTTCATAATCTGAGTTAAATACCAATGCATAGACTCCAATATGTTAATAAATATTTTAGAATACACTCACAGTTTTGCCTTCAGCATATAAATCAACGAGTAAGAATGTGTATTCTAACACACCTGTTGCTGGAAAAATGTGCTAAGAATTTCTGTGTATTAGAGTATCCAAGATGATAGTTCCAGTTCCTAGAGAAGGTTCTATTCCATCCTCATTAAGACTGTAAGAATATTCCACAAAAATTTTGTTATTTCGGATTCGTTGAGAGTTCAGATTTTCAAAAAACTGTTGACATATGTAAATCTTCATGATTTTGATACAGACTTAGCGAGCGCAAATAAAATGAGATGACATTAACATCACCAAAATCCTATTCGGCTGGACGAAATCCCGTTTGTAAAATTGCTTTCGTGTTCGAAATACGAGATTTGAAGCAGAAAAGTGGAATGGATGGGCTTCTTGGACCATACAAAATTGAGCTTTACCCGTTCACAAGAAAAATATCTTAGACTTGCAGCCAAAGACCTACAAATTTTGATGATTATCCCACTTATTGCTGTCAGTAAAGTGGAGATAGGCTAGTTCAAAGTGCAAAACGATCATTTTAGTCTTCATATAAAGCCTTGTACTCAGTGCACGTTAGGCAGTGTATTAATATCTAATGATCTAATGTTTACTGAAAGCTTGCGCGAGATTACCACATCTAAGTAAATAGTACGCGTACTATGAGCTCTGAGGATCCGAAACATTTGAGGAGTAAAAACGAAAAAATTTGCAACTCACTCCAAGCTCTTGAGGTGTGGTCCTCGGAAGTGAAATGAACTTTTAGTCGTCAAACTGCGATATCTCATGCTTCATTCTTCCGTCAATGCGGTATAATCTGGTTGCAGACGCAAAAAATTTTGTGCGCGAACTTCATTTGAAAACGTCTATCCAGACAAATAAGATATTAGATACTTCTCACATATAGTTCCTAAGAAAAATTTTGAAAAATGTTTGATAAATCCAGCTAAAAATATCGTGATAGCGTGTAAAGAAGAAGTATAAACTGTTTAATCCTGCCTCAATACACGCGCACACGCACATACACTGAAATGACGTGGTATAGTAAAATAGACGGTTTGAAACGATTTTTGGGTCCCCGTAGCCCTTTTCTCATTCTGGAGCCAGATGACAGAACGATCATCACCGGTTCGCAGCGTCAGAGCTGATTATAGGTTACTAAATCAATACTGATTTCAATACGAGATTGTAATCTGATTGGATGTTGTAAGTTAAACGATTTTCCAGTAAGATTTATCTTAGGAATAAAATTCCAACATGTCTAGGTCAACAATCTATGTGATACGAACAGATAATTACCGAATACAAATCTGAACTTGAAGCCTCTCCTCAGCATTAAACTCTTTGCAAACATCAATGAAGATCGAAATACTGTTGAACCCCTGAAGAATCTAATTTATCAAATGCTGAACGTAGTTCAGCTGCTCGGATATTTGTCAAAAAAAGGATTGGAGATGTAGATTTTGACAGAAAAAAAAACACGAGCAGCAGTATGTTCTTCTTTTCAAATAAAGTTGTTGATCTAACGAGAACTTTTGTTCATTGCTGACGTTCTAGCCTTTGACTTTTCAACGTTACTCTTATTATAGTTCGATTTTCATGTCAGTACTTCTTTGCATAAAATCAATAAATTATATCTGCGATTGTCTGGCTGATCACTATAAATTAGTAAACTCCTGCATTGCTTTTAATGTTGACATAGAAGAGTGCTGTTCTATTCATTTTACTAAGCAATTTCCTTTTGTTTTCATGTCGTTTGTTTTGATTGATAAGCTTTTTTTCATAGCTTTTATATGGAACTCTCCACTAAAACGTCCGAAGGCAGCGAGCTAAGGTTTATAGGGTAATTCTGAATGCAATATGTATGTTAAAAATTATATCCAAAGCGAATCTGCTGTCTTCTTTTATGAATTCGTAAAATTTCCAGGTATAGTGGAGTGATATTTGCTTCTAGAGCATCGTTTTTCAATATGAATGATTCATTACCTCGGCTATCTTAATTTTTCTACTGATTCAAACTTCATCGTAGTCCTAATAAGTTAAACGATTTCCTTGATAGTCAGGGGCTAAATGATAAAAGCTCGTGGTCACGTGAATGCCCATGATGTGCGAGCATGAGAATAACCTCTACGGAAGTATGAGAAATTATGAACATTTTGAAATAAAGAACTCCACAAGTACTCATTGTGCTGTCTTTCTATCTCCACAATGTTAACAATGATGTTGTATTTCTTACTATTTCTTATTCTATAATTGTAATAATTTTATAATTGTAATTTTTAATTGTAACTCAACATGGCACTGAGTCAGGTGTAATCATTGGAAATCAAAGCTTTGAACTACGATGAATTCATTACCACAGAACGAACACTCACGTTGAGAAGGCAATCAGCATTGTATCCTAAACCTCAGTCAAGGGTTTATTCGTCGTCTTGCAGAGTTCGATAAGTTTTCTGCGGCTATGCTATCAAAAAAGGCATCGTAGCAAAAATGCGAAGTTCTTCGTGTTTGCTGATCAACCGCTGACCACTGCTCAACTTAGGGTTGAGTAGAGGCTTAGTGATATTGATTTGGTAACAAGATAATGAACGAACGTCTGAAGCGTACAGGTATTGCAAACACCGAGCACTTCCTTCATATGGAATACCTCGAGGATGATAATGCTTACATACATAAAGCTTCTTATTCTTATTTATTTCTTCCATTTTTACCTAAACCCATTTTTCTATTTGAGAATGTTATGCATAACATTTTCTGGTCAAGATTTGCTCTATATCGTATTTCGATAGTCGGACCGATTTCTCTCTTGGAAAAAATTTACTCTTGTCAATTTTTTCCAACATAGAGTGATTTGTGAAAAATCTTGCACGAATAGAAAAATAGGGCAAAAACGCTGAAGTAGGTATTCTTAATATTAACGCCTCATTCAGGAAAAATCTCTCTAACGGCGGGAAAACCAGTGGCTGCTGATTAGATGAGTTTGGAGCTGGGAATGGATGAGGGTTTATAAGGAAAACATCGCAAGGATGGAGAGGTCGCCGTTGATGTCAGATTTTCAAAATTAATCATCTCTGCTGAGATATAAATATTGGAGGAGATTTAATGATGTTGAACTCATTGGTCAAATGCTGATAAAAAATCATTACACATGTTGAGACCCAACTCTTGGAAGAAGATTCTTACTGTGTCGTTATAGAAAATAGTGCTGTTTACCCAAGCTAGTTGAACGTGCACTAAATCGCAACGAAAAAAGGAACTGCATTTAATTTGAGACCAAATAGCAAATTGTGATCACTAGAAACGATGGTACTGTAGTAAACCCAACTCATTATATTATCACTCAATTTCCACGCTTCAAAATATTCTCATGAATTCTTTCTCTAAAAAAGAAATGTTAACCAAGTGGGAAACCACCTACTCAGCAGAATTGATTTCATCCAAAAATTAAACTTTTACGTGACAATTGTATATGCTCAAACACGGCGATGAAATTCTAATGATTGTAAACATCTCCATTCTACTTTGGCTCAAGATAGGGTTTTAGAGAGGTGCAAAACTCTTTCGCCAACTGGCAGTGTGTAGTAAACATCTTCTTACTATGATTTCCGTACATTTCAATAACTTGTGCATAAATTTATTCTTAAGCTCTCCTTAGAGGGCATAGTAATGAAGGAAATTCATAAAAATCAACAAAACAAGTTCGATAATATACATATCCAATTCGTCTCTGTCGTTTTCCTTGCAGCTCTTTCGACATATGAAATTAGTTTCTTCAGCTAACAAAGAATGCTTTTCTGACAAACATATTTCCTCACTTTATTGAGTTAAACTACCAGGCGAAAGCACTAATTTTGAAACTTTCAATTTGAAACTCGATTATGAGGCTCAGTACCTTCACCAAATGTGATTATTCATGAATGAAAAGAATCGAAGCGGATGTAGAGCGCCTAACCTGATCGTTCCCAATACGGTGTGTTGTCATTATACGGTAACAGACAATGACGGTAATTGTAGGCACTCATGTGGTACAATTTTCCCATAAGGGCTCACGGAAGGGGGGGGGGGGGAGATGTACTTCATTTAAATATGGAACCTTAGCTTTTTAGGTGGCACGAGCTTCGTAGACGACGTTGTGGTTGTCCTTGTTGATCGCTGTTGATAGATCGCTGCACGGATTGCTGGCTGACGCTTCGGCGACACCGACTTGTTCAGAGCCTGGAAGTTCTTCATTTATTATTTGCTATAGCTAATGCTGAATATAAATAGCCTGTTATCCACATCATTGAAACAACTACCAGAAGCGATCATCGATTAACTTCGGCATTGAGCGAATGATTCCATATTTCTTGATGGGTGGACACGAGGTTGTTCGCAATGAATCTGCAGTAAAACAACAACGGCTGACGGTTTAGCGGTTTCATCTTCTATAAGCTTGGACTGGTCAAATTGACATATCTACTCAGCCATACATTTTCATAATCAAGTGGACGAATCTCAGTCTTCAAATGTACAAACGTATGTAGACAGCTTTTTAAAATACTCATCATTTTGTTGTTTACGCTTCTATAGCTATTATTGAAGACCAACTGCTCAGAATCTTATATGGACGAGGAATATGCCTGGCTCAGGTCGAAAAATCTCAATTTGGGAGTATGGCGGGAGATCACGTGTGATGACAGCCCATTAATTCTTCTGATTCATCTTTGGTTTTTTGGCATCACCGCAAAACTCTTCAAACTGGCTACCTCACAAAGAGTTTGTGAGGTAAAATCTCATGTTTCTGAATAAGGATGGTAACTTCTATTTCAAAATTTTTCCTGTTGTATGTCTGTGTCCACTGCGAGTCTAATGGGGTAGTTGCATTAGTTTTAAGTTAACCGGGTATGTTTTTCCACAGAGAATTAAAGTGGCCTACCCGTTTCGTCAATGTATTCGTTCTCGCATGCTCTACAAAAAGATTAGGTAAACTGTACACGAACTCATACAATCATCGTCTCTGCCGTTTAGGATATTTTGCATTTTTGGTTTTGCGTTTGATTTGGGGAGTTCGTTTTGTGTAAAACACCATCTCAGATCGGAATTTCTTTTTTAAATCTAAGCCAGGCACATTCTACGCCATTGTAAAAGCTGTGTAGTTGATCTCCAACAATAACTGGGGGACCGCTGAACAAAAATTGATGAGTATGTGTAGAAGAAGCTGCTTAACATGTAATTAAACATTTATGTATTAAGTATTATCTGCTTTGGGCTATATAATTTTTATGATTGAGCCAATTACATCCGAATTGATTTTCCAGGCTTTGAAGAAGGCGAGACCGCCAAAACATCAGCAACTATTACTGTGCTGTACTGTGCTGAATATAATGTGTTGTTAACAACGTTATTGAAACATTTGTTCTAAAGTGCGGGCTGATAAAATCATAAATAATGGGATATGTATTAGTTGGACACAAATAGGACCGTTTGTAGCGACAGGTTTAACTAGGTAGTATTAATCATGTTTAAGAGATAAAATTTTTAGTGAAATGTTCTCCTCTCTAAAAACAATTAATTTTTGTTTTGGAAATCGATTTAGTAGATCGCTTGTCAATTTTCCTTTACGATAAGAAAAGTCTTGTCAAAAAGTCGTTTTCGTCAAAAATTGACGTTGGAAATGGAAAGTCGAAAAACTTTCAATATGGCAGCAAACAGCGGATGACAGGAAGGTAGAATAAGCGACAGAAAAATCTAAGTATAAAGATTCAAAATTGGAAACTTGGTTATTTGGGCAGTCTTATATTGGGGTCCAGCTCAAGAAGATGATTTCATATTTTTCGATTCAAATAAGCAAGCAGAAGATGCCCTTCGTAGGTTCAAATATCCTCGTCTGCAGACTGGATTTTATAATAAAATAATATATGATAACTATTAATCTATTTTGAGCTGAGAATATGGTAGACATAATAGAAAACCATTAGGTATTTGAGTATTCTCTACACCTAATTCAACAATCATAGAAGGGTGCAACTTTTGGAGTATGTTGAAATGTGCATCGTATCATTTTAAAAGCTCATAAATTGTCTTGGAAGAAGACTTTGTTGAACTAAAAGCTGGAAGAGATGCTTTGATGCTGTAAAGAAAGGTATTAGCGCAGTTAGACAAAAAAAGATTGAACAACAGTATCCTAAAAAACATAAATGTTGGAAGATTTTTATCCTCTTGAACAAAAAGACCTCTCGAAGTGAAACAAAGCTTTGCATATACTTTACTGTCAGATTGTGTATCCTTTTTCTAAAGCATTCTATTAACTAGGTGCTCTATCTTCAGAGTGTTCGCAAGTAGATACATCAAGAAATGACCAGTCCGAAAGAAATAGAAGAGGGTTGTAGCATAAAGGAGATCTTATTATCAAAGCTGTTAGCCTTCCTGATGTTGATTTGCTCAGACTTTTTCTGTGAAAGTCATTGCCAGATATTAAAAATGTGATGAAACAGATGAGTGCCATCAGAAAATAACAGACAAGTTAATTGCGAGAAACCTTGTATAAAGAGCTGCAGTGTCTGCGTTGAATTATTGGATGTTTGAAAAGTTATGAAAGGGGTTCTTGAAAAACTGTTTTCGTGGTGAAAATAACTTATAAATCAAAGCTTAACACATGTTCGGCAAATTCAGAGTGGAACAGCCACATCATTACCTTTCGATGACCTCTTTTATTCGTAAAACAGCAGCACTGAATAAAACAGTAATACGGTCTCTATGTATTCCTCAATAGTGTCCGATTTCACACAACACTTCACATGCTGCCGCAATACGGTAATTACCGTAATTCGAAACGATGTGTTCAATTTGCCGACAAAATTGACGCCTAGTAATGACACACATTATTGACACCATCACTTCTCTACTCGCTACCGTATGACAGTTTGTTCCGCTTCCAGACGACCGCGAAGGCCATTCGACAATTATCAGGTTTCCCATCTCACAACCTTTGCACTGCTACCGTATTCCAAGTGTTGACCTGATTTCGAATTATTCGTCTTTTTGGCAGTAGAAAGGGTACAGTGGTCAGAACGACCGAGCACATCAAATGTAAACTCTATCTATGTAATGGAGATTTTCCAGGTCGTGTAGTATTTGGAATGTCTTCATCGCTTTATTTTTCAAAGTGAATGCCTTCGATATCAGAAAATCAAAAGTTAAAAACTAAAAACAAACGAACTAACTCAAACTTTAAGGTTTCCATAAGCGATCACTATTACCATCATTTCTTTATTGTAACACTGGACTAGAATGGCTTCCGTCCTTGGACGACTAATAAGAATAGAGTGTGGTTTGCAGGTGATGACGCCAAGTAAAATGTCTACGAAATTCTGGAAATAAGGCCTATCTTGAACCTGAAATTTTGATCAAATTTACCATATTTTTCTGACTGGCTGTTTAGTATAGAGTACACTACCTTACGACTTCACACGTCATAAGAATACCTTTTTCGACGGGGTTAATATGAATACTCAAACAGCCGTTCTGTTCATTCATTTTCCCTGAGATCCGGTCTTAGTCGCAAATTTGCCTTTTATCATAATGTCTTCACAGATATAATTGATCTATGTGAAAATTAAGACATTTAACACTATCACATCGCCAAAAGGCTGAACAACTGTTTTGAATGAGATTCGTAAAATTTTTTCTACCAATTTTGTCGCTGTCGCCTTCGTGGCGTAAATGAATACAGTGAGTGCAAAAAGTGAGGTAAAAAATGTATAATGAGAAAGTCGAAATCACAGACTTATGCTGTCACATGAAGATTTGAGAGCTTTCATCAAGTTACGTTCACTGCTGGAGATTAAACGATAAAAGCATGAAGCGTTTGACGTTGATGAACCTCACAAGAAATTGTCATATATTCGACTTTATTCTCTGCTAGTGGGATCCACACAACTCGCGAAGATGGACCGTTTAAGTATTCAAGTAAGTATTTTAGATGGCCCGTTATCACAATTTACTGTGTGGATCTCATCAGTTTTTGTATTCGATTCGTTTTGCCACATTCATCCTCCATAGAGATCTTTGAATATTTTACGTGATTCTTCGACTGCTTTTGAAGAATTCGCCTTTTTTATGAATGTCGTAGGATGTTGATTGGGACAACTTTTCATTCAGTTTCAAAGGTAGCCGACCTAAAGCGTTTCGGTCAACTGATTGATTGCAGGAGGGAAGGGATCGAACCAGGACAACGCCTGCCACCTCGTTTTGTGATACACTGCAAAATTGATCACTAGTCCATCCCAACCCTTACCGATAATAGTAAATAGGAATTCTTTATCATTAAGATTATGTTATGACTACTATATTAATGGAGGGCGGGTGGATGGTGCCTAATGATGTTTGGCGTGGCTCTGTACAAGGGTAATGGAGGTTTGCTCAACTAGTATTTTTCGATGTATATGAAGAAGGCAAGTCGTCAATCAAGCGATGAGCGCGATAGACGAAATGAATGTTAAAGGGACTGGGACACTGCAGAGTCAAAAAGAACAGAGCTGTGATACAGATCAAATTGTTATCGTTTTCCTCACGAAAGCCATTGTCGAGTTGAATACTCCTCAGATCCGAGATGGCCGGATAAGGAATTTCCACATGGATTGAGAATGAGGGTCCATGTCTGGCAATAGTTTTCGAATTCGGAGGAATGGGAGACTTCACAGGCCTTGTACAGATTCGAATCAGCGCTTGGGTTGCTTGATCCATTCACATAGTAAATAGGATCACTACTACTGAGTTACTTGAAAAAAAGGGAAAGTTGATCACATTTTCTAGCTGTAACAAAGAACTCCTGCCGTTGTACGTTTTATAGCGCATTTTGATTAGCTTTAGCAGAAGGAAAAAATTGGCGAATATCATTTCTTATCAAATCCTCGTAATAATAGATTGCATGCATTTCAAAGTCACTTTTAACAAGAAGTGCGAAAAAATTCTGCGACGTCATAACAACGTATACACAGACAGTATTGAGCTTTGTAAATAAGCCATCGTTAACTTTGATTATTCAATCTCGATCCAAAAATTGCGAGTTCATGTAGCACAGATCCCACAGGTGATCCGCAGTAGCTGGTTTTTCACTTCTCAATTTCCAGTTCTCTTGGCAGATGGTCCTATCACGTTCTGAAGGAGAAAAAAGGTCGCTATCTCTGGAGAAGCTAGTTGAAGGCAGACTTCTCTGATACTATTGAAATATTGAATTAACAAATTACGTAGCCACAGAATTCGTGAATACTCTGATACTCTGATTCTTTGATATAAAATAGAACAGTGACGTTCGACGTTTTGAAAAATCAGCAGCCAAAATAAGAATAATCGACCAGGAAATCAATTTATATTCAGGCTTTAAGAACTAGTGGAAAATATGTGAGGTACTATGTTTTGAATTTCGAAAAACGTTGAGGTGAGATCACCGTCTTCGAAGTGTAGTAACTTCGTCTTTCTTGGAGACTTCAAGCGCAACACATGCTACAATTTAATGAGTTCCATTCTCTTGCTCGTTTTCTTCTTGAAGGAAGGAAGAAATGATTAAATTTTTACCACATTGAAGCTGAGTGGTGCTCAAAAAAATATAGTCAGATTTGGCTACAATATACTCGCTTACTGAAGAGAACTCATATGAATACGACTAAGTTGTACAAAAAGTAAAATGACCACATAAACACTAGTTGTAGCGTTCCATTATATGGAGTAAAGTTATGGTCGGAACTTCACAGTTGATTGAGGAATATTAGGAAAACGCATTAGTTTGATGCAGCGGTACATTTGAATTTTCCCCATCCAGAGCGGGGCATTTTTGCTTCTTTCTTAGAATTTTGGTAGTCAATTGGAAGCCTCGATCATGGCGATATTAACGTTCTAAATGGATTTGGAAACGGCTTCCTTCGCTACATCAGCGAAAATAAAAATAGGTTTCACCATCGATGATCATTTTTCGCTCAGCTCAAGTTTGCAGACGGCTTTTCAGCAAAGTCCTAGTACTTATCGAAAGCTTGATGAACGGAGATTTCAAAATTAAATTTGCTTTTTAGAAAGATCATCACAGATCGAAAAAAGACTACATTTTGCACTCATTGACATACGTACCAAAAGTATATGAATGTGTAGAGGAATTTGCGAGTGTCAGAATACCAGGAGAGATTCATAAATTTTTCGAGACGGACAGAAAAATTTTTGAATTAGTAATGAAAATCACGCCTTTCGAGGTGGCAAGATATCACTGCAAACAACGCGATTTTCGTTGCTTGTTTCGAATTTTTTTCCCTTTTTCAGGACAGTTTCTAGGTTTCTTGTGTTAGGATTGTAGAAAAGACTTTGTTCTACCACTATATTGATATTAGCTTTTATTTTCGTCCCAATTGCCGTTATGAAACTTGAAGGTCCCTCTATGAAGCGACAAGTTAATTATTTCGTTGGTACAAATGTAACTGCTGTTTCAGACCGTGCTAAAAACGCAGCTATTTTTGCAATCTGAGTCGAGTTGCGTGAATGGTAGGATAGCCAACTTTGGGGTGTTTCGGCGACATCTTGTGTAGTCTCTAGAGGATCAGCCTCAATGAATGCTCTTCCCTCGACTTCTGCTGACTTTCCATGGTCGGCCATTACGTTCCTTATCTTCAAGGTTCTTGTCTGCATTACAAACTTTTTGAACCACCACTGCACAGCACTTTCGTTAGCAGTTCATGGGCCAAATATGTTGTTGATGTTGAGCGTTGCCTTTGCTGCTTAACGAACCCGTTTTCAACCTGAATAGAGAAGTTGCCCGAATTCGCTTTCTGCATAACATCCTATTCATAGTCCAAAATAAACACAAAATAAACAGTAGTTAATACGCCATTATCAATAAAGTACGAAGTGAGAAAGGTGCATTGAGATGATGTACAACATAAATTATATATATATATTATTTTTTTTTATTTATGAATATTTCAAAATCAGTTGCACATTTGAACAATGCATAAACTGCATCTAGTTTTGCACCATCCTAATGCTTCTAGCGTGAAATTCAAATTTACTTTTACTTTTACAGCGCTACATGGAGATCTTTTCAAAAAAGATTTCAAGCCAGAATCGTAGAGTATCCTCCTATCAAATGACTGCCGGAAGTTTGCCTATAAGCCATCCACAAATTGAAATCGAGAAAACAAGGGAACCACGCGTTTAGCACCTTCAGCGTATATTCTCCTCTGCTACAATGCTCTAAAAAGGCTGCTCTTAACAATTTAGCATATCATTAAAATTGCCACTTTTTAAGCTATCGAATAGCTATTAAATGTCTAATAAATATCCGTATCCCAGCGATAGAGCATCTTGTGTATATTTGATAGGCAAATGTCTAAAAACCGGTTCCGCTAGACAGAGCTTACCTATTAGAATTTAGAAACTTTGATAATTTCAATGCTGTGCTTAGCTTTTGAAAAGGTCTACCTTCTGCATCAGCAGTGGAAATAAGATTACGCTTCACACCTTGGTTTGTTTTGTTCGCTGGGTTCGAGTTCTTGGATCGCTTCTCGATGGTATTTAGAAGTCATTGGTAACTGAATATCAACGATTCCAGTGCTAAAATCGTTTCAAAAGATGTCTTTCATGAATCGCCGCAAGAGTGAAGAGTAAATTACGTCTCACATCCAAATTAGTTGACCCGTCTTTCAAACTTAGCGAGTTTTTCAAAACTTCTCAGCGGAAACATGATCGTGATGTTTCGACTGCTTCACCAGTTCTGTGGGAAAAAAGGTTATCCTATCCTGGTATAAAAGCTTGGAAGTCTGCCAAATGTCGGACTAAGAAGCACAACGGAGAATTAATAGTCCCCAGAAAGGCCTCCCAAACTGAGCGAACTTAGCAGTATCTACTAGGAAAGTCCACCTAATATACACCACACCATACCATTAATGAACGCCTTGGTACTAACTAGTTGCAAGGTGGTACACCCCTCTGATCCACAAAGGCCTTCGACTGCTTGATGTAATGACGACCTGAGGACGGTCCTGGCTAGGTTGACCTTAAGACTTCAGGGAACAAAAAACGGCTAAGCCTGCAAGAAACTTCCTACTTCAGTATGTCGCACACTGGGTTTCTGTCTACGACATCGGCTGGGAGACGACCAATGAGAGCCGATCAAATCTCGGGTTGAACAGACGTCATTAGAAAAGGACAAAACGAACACGTTTACGGACACGCGATGGAGACTGTTTCTTGCTTTCCACCTATAACACCAGAACAATGTTCTCAGACGTCGACCTATGCGCCTTCCGCAAGTTGCTGATCATATCAAATACCATGTGATCGACCCACGAGAAATGAAAAACGAAGACTGACATAAGACGTTAGGCAACGGAACTGTCGTCATGTGTGGAGCGAAGTTGTCGTTATGGAATGTCGAAGACATCGGTTTTGTCGTTCATCCACATATCTCTCATCTAGTCACTTCGTACGAAATCCTATCACCGCATCTGGCTATATTTCGACTTCAACTTCCGCGTCAAAAAAGGTCAGTATCACTAATTGTTAGGCACACTTGTGCACCTGATGAAGAGAAATGGACGCGCCCTACAACAAGTTGAAAGAAATCATCCACAACGAAAAGTCCTTTCACAAAGTCGCTGCTACAGACTTGATGACAGATTCAAAAATGTTAGTAAAAATGAATATAGGATAGAAAAATTTGGAATGAGAGAACAAAACAGAGCAGAGACTGTGTCGTAGGACTCGTGTCCGTGGCACGTCTCTTCCATTGAAGCTCATTTTTTGATGAGGAAACTGCCGATGGACATGGGAGTCCCCTAATAGCACGACTCTCGTGGAGATCGATCTAGACTAACAAACAGAAAGCGGTTCCTCCTCAAAATCTCAATGGTATCAGGATTCTGTGTGCGATCTTATCACTATCTTTTATGTACGAAGATTCGATTTAGCCAAAAGTTGAAGAAGGAATGGTGCTTCGCTCAAGAAAAGCACAAGTTTTGTACGACAATGATGTTTTTAATAAATTTCTCTCCTCATAGGACTGACAGAAAAAAACGACGCAACCAAAGATATTACCTGCTCGTCGAATGACTCAAAACTTGTCCGGAACTGGTAGCAGTTCCTCAAACAAAACTTCGGAACGCATCTTCATTATCACCAAGGAGTTGCTCGTAAAGAGAAGGGAACTGAGTTTTGATCATTCTGCAGCACAACTGACTATGCTGATAATAGATGTCATATGTTGAAGATCTTAACAACAAGATTTGCATCGGAATAGGCAGAAAAGTTGTCAGAAGCAACATGAAAAATAATTTCTAGTCTATAGAAAATGCCGTCGGAATCTCTGCAATTATTATTTTCCGCTATGCGCCCTAATGAATGAAAATAGGATCATGACTACAACCTCGCACAATATGGAACTGAAGACGGAATAGGTCTATAGCAATCTTTCGCATCCCGCCTTCCCCTTCTTCGATCTCGAAAATCCCACTGGAGAAAAAGCGTTTGGGATTTTACACTTCAAAGTTCAAGTTGTGATAGAAAGCATGAAAAAGCACAGTCAAGACCCGATAACATCAATGACGACTTTTTGAGAGGTGCCATAATCTAAATGTACTTCTTGCAGCACATATGACATCTTACCTTCAAAAGGAAAAATCCCAGGACGTCGCATCAACTCATCCTCTACAAAAAGAGTGACCGAGAGAATTTTCGTAACTAGTTATGATTATTTGTTTGTGCACTCTATATACTCTTCAAAAAAATCATCCTTTTGCTTTGCCGCATGGACCACATCCAACCCGTGCCGAGGGTCACGGAAGTTTGTGGGGAATATCACCTGTCCTTAATCCTAACATTCATCGACTGTGAGAAAACATTTGATAACGTCGAAACGAACGCAGTCATATCAGCGCTTGTCAATTGAGTAGTAGATCCGCCCTAAAAAAGAACTTTATCAGACTGTCGTAACTGTACCACAAAAATACAGCTTTTTAGCGATCTCTTACCACGACCATTTGAGAAGGGGTTCGACAAGGCGACACGATTTCGCCAAGGCTGTTCACTACTGCTCTACAATGGATGATGAAGCCGTCCGATTGGGAGAGAAAAGCATACGTACTGATGAAATATCCCTATCAAGGCTCCATTTTGCCAACAACATCGTTCATTCAAAAAGCACACTGGAAGACAAAAGATGTTGAATAAACTCAACGAAGAGGAAGAGATTGGGTGGCACTTTCCGTAATCAGTGGCCATTTTCAACCTTTTGGTGACGGCGTGTTTTCATTTTTTTTCAGAAAGTTTGAGTAGTTATTCAATGAAATAAATCTTGAAAACTTCATTGCTGCACTTCATTTCTGAAGAATCCTCTTTAATGCGCCATAGCAATAAAAACAAGACGGCGTTTCACACTCGGCGCGTTTTTCGATAGACAGAGCTTTTATTCTATACTTCTAGCACCATTAGAACACTTGAATCTCACTCATATCAATGCTGCATTTGTTCTTGAAAAGAACTTCTCAATGTCTCATAGCAACTAGAAAAGGATTGGGTTTCTTTCTAGGTAGGCATTTGGCATTTGTTGTCGGCTAGAGTGTGTGAGTGGCTGTGTATCGATCGCACGGTTGACCTATCGCGCAACCGTTTCACATATCGAGTGTGATTTTTGTCACTGAATCCTCCGTTTTGAGAAAAATCCCAGATTAAGCATAACATTCTGGTATTCCAAGATTTCCGCTAAACGTTTATGTGCCTTTTGTGCATAAGCGCAAGCTGCTTAGGCTTAGGTCTGATAGGTTGTTTATATGGAAGTATTGAATTGAAATGACAATCTAAGCTCACAGAACGATAGAACAAAGCTTCCTTTGCAATTCTGATACGAGAAACATGGAAAACCTGAGAAATTAGAGAACATTTCCAATTAAATAACAATATCACGCGCTATAACGCGCACCGTGTGTGAAACTCAATTTTTTTCCGATGCCACAACGTTCTAAGAAGGCCTTTTTGAAAAATAAACTACGAAACTTTGGTGAAAAGTCTTCGTTCAGTAAAAATGGCTCTTCAAAAAATTTTTATAAATGCCGGAAAAGTGCCAGTTGGGCTATGTATGAACACGATGTAGACCCAGTTCATAAAGAATTTATTGTGAGAAGGTGAACAGAATTAAGTGGATAGTTTTTTGATTACACAAAATCCACCTCGTATATCTATCGCGGACGTGCAATGAACATGGAGAGCAACACGAAGGAGGAAAGTGACAGAAGAAGGAAAGCAGCATGGGCTACATTTGAACCTTTCAAAAAAAAAAACCATCGACCAAATAGCGGAGTTCAAACTCCGTGCTCACATTTCGATCCAACTCTTTCCAGTGGTCTGCTATGCAAAGAGACGTGTACTGAGACTGCAAGCACGTCAAGGAATCTGCGCAGCACTCACAGGGCGCTTAAGCAAGGTCTTTTGAAAGTCGATCGGCACTCACAACGTCAGCCAGTTTACGCAGTTCTGATCATCAATACTATCTCAATTTCGTGATCCGGAAATATATTGATCGATAATGAGATAAAGATGGGTGATAAGAAGAACAGATGGCAGATAGACAAAAAATCAGTGGAGTGGACTCTAAAAAATGCAAGTGTTCCTTTGGAAGACCACCCAAACGATGAGCTGACATGTTTGTGACAAAACGAGTTTAGGATCACAGAATGGGCCTCGCGTACATCTTTTTCTCCAGAATATTCCACTACCATGAACAGTAATTTTGCGTGAGAGAAACGATTGGAAACTATGCTTGGCCTCGCAATGCCACTGAAGACGGGTTGTCCAATATCCAAGTATAAAAGATTGGAGAGTGTACTCTTTGAAAGATAAAGACATTATTTTCTACGAAGCGCTCTGTTGCAAAATCTGTCTCATACCTGTTATTGACTATTTTGATAAGCCATTTATTGGCCAACTTCTAACATAGAACTAGCCGTAAGACGAAATCCTTTTCATGATCAATGGCACGATCTTCTTTCTATAATCTGCGCGAATCTAAGCCTTTTCGAGGTTGATACGCCAGTGGCTTGCGCACTATTTGGCAGCGTCGCGTCACCCTCCTGTCAGAACCATACGCTCTCAGTAGCCACATGGAAAACGTGTCTCTGTGAAACCCAAGTGAAGCTGTGGCTTTCACCATTTTTTCAGTCGATGGTTTACCGCTATTATTGAGCATGTAGACATTGCCTTTCAATCAACTGTTTTTTAAACTTCTCCCTAAAAATTCAGTATAGTCTGCGAGAGTAGTTTGAGCCTTTTCGAGGTGATACGTAAGCCATGACGTTTCAACTTATCAGTGGCAGGTCGAACAGCGCTGCGTGTTCTTTCATTCTTGTAGTGACCAATTCTCCGACATGTATATTAAGCCCTTTCGGGACCACAAATGCTACGCACTTTTTCGTCGTTTCCTTCTCAAGCATGAATTTTCCACTAAATATTGATGGTCATTCGACAGCTGAAAAATTGCGATTCTAATACTCTGTGCGCTGTAGTAACGACACAAAAATTACTTTCCCCTTCAAAGTGCTTTATGCGTCCCGCTATTGTTATGCATGACTTTCCGATGAAGTTTCAATAGCCATTCGATAGCTGAAAAACTACGACTTTGAAAAATAATTTCTTTATGAAGAACAACTTTTAGGGTGTTGTAGCAACGGAAAATTGATCACTACACTCGGAGTAGTTACCCGTTGCTTGCACTGCGGGTTTATTGGTATTTGCATGGTAAAGCTCAAAATCAATTTGGGTTGCTCAAGTTTCGAAGGACCAAGGTACGATCTGTCCTAAAATGCATCTTCAGTTCACTTGCATACGTATGTCTGGCAGAGAACATCGTTATGGAAGCATGAAAGGCACGGCACACATTATCGGATTGGCTGAACTGAGAGCTGCCAAATTATAGGTGTCTGTGGCGCCGGCGAAGAAGTTTTCCTTGCAATATGCGATAATGGAAATGTCAGCGGCGTCGAAAAAAAAAAAAACAGAAGAACCGTAGAGATTTGAACTCTCGTTCCAGGACTCTGGGTCCTGAGTATAACGGTTGCCAAACGAAAATCATTCGAACAAATTGGAGATCGTGGAACAAGGTCATTGCCCTGCTTACACAGAGCATGTTCTGAAGTGAAGCTTCTTTCGGTCCAGATTTCTATGTCTTACAAAGAAAGCACAGCATATATAAATAAATCTATTCGGTACTCAATAAGTTCCAAACATACAATATAAGTAAGGTTTTACACGCTGAATGCGTATCTATAAATGGGTAGGCACTCCCTCACTGTATGTTAGAACGCCGCTCCCACCGAACAACATCATAGATATGGGAATATGCGCAAGACATGCCTTTCCACTATGATGATCGAGTTGGAGCGACGGAGTCAGTCAAACAAATGAAAATTGTAAGCAAATCACGAGAATTTGAGAGATGTCATAAAACAGAATAATATACAACTTCCTATCAAAATTAGCATGATAATAGCATTCGAATGCGGAAGGGAACATGACGAATACACAAATTTGAAGATACAATTGGACTCGATAACAATGGGAACGATGATTTATGTATGAGTAGCAGATGTGGAGACAATCTTAGTACGAAAAATATGAAGAATTAGAAAAAGGTTTTCTCTTGAGATATCAAAAGAGAAAACTTAAACAAGCACAAGAGACGTGAATAGAATTAGATAAGAAAACATTGTGACAATATTAACATTCAATGTAGTATATTGACAAAGGTACACGAGACCATTGACGACTATAGGCGAAGAGAACACAGAAACTGAGAATGACAAATGTTTTATCGTGTTAGAGGGCCATGATGATGTGAATGTATAACGGTGGGATAATGGCTGTAGCAAACTGATAACGATGATGAAAGAACAAACATACTTAGTACTAATTAATGGTTATGTCACCATCATCGTTAAAAACAACTACTTGTAACCTCTTTTCCTAAAATCGAGCGATTTGAGGTAGGTGAGAACGGGAACAGCGTGTGCACTTTCTATGTCGAACAGATAAGTTGATCACTTGCAAATATGTACAAAATAATAATACATATCAATGTTAGGAAAAAAGCAAACACGCTGGAAATCGCAGTACTGCACGCTTTCAAAATGCGCTAGCCTTAAGAAATTTACCTCCTATCCTATGAAACTACGGAACGAGCACCGACCGGCGGCGTCTGTCTCACCCTTCACACTTAACACAGACACAGAACACTTTTCTACATATAAGTTAAGACCACAGGTTAATACCTGGAACAGTTTTCAAAACAGAAATTATTAAAATAAACAACAATGCGCACCATGTGCACCGGTGAGTTATTGATGCGATCTGATCCCAAATATCAGTTCGTATGGCAAAATTCGTATTTATTAGTTCATCCATTTCACGCAATTGGGCGCTCCACATAAGCAAGGAATTTTGTCTGTAGTGTCCTCCAACTCAAACTGATAATCATACGTCAACTGAAAACATTATTTTTATTTTTTAGAATCCTATTAACGCAGCTTACTTAATGCATGAATTTCTTGCCAATGCAAAACCATTTTGTCATTCTCGTTGAAAATTTGAAAAAATTTAAAAATATAAAGTTTCGTTTGAATAAATAACACTCAAAAATCTACTCCTACAAAAAAGAAAGTTATTTGAAACGAGATAAAAGTAGAGACTACAACATTGTACGGAACACTATGAACGCCAAAAAACCAAAGACAGGCTAGGAACCGAAGGTAGAACTACTGTATTACCTCCTCCAATGCCTTGATTGGACGATTAGCGGTAATAATAATCTTTTTATCTTCTGGATAAGGTCCAGCGGCCAGTATTCGTGTAGAGCAGTTGGGATCACAAGAATGATTTATGTACCTGAATAATTGAACTAACAACGGTTAAGAAACTAGGAAGTCCCGTTGGACATCGAGAAAATCTCACCGTGCTGGTCCACCTGCCATAGTCGCATCAACAAGTAGGTCTTCATCGATTCGGAACATATACACTCCGCGATTTTGTGCAACATAACGCTTTTCACGCATCTCACCAACTTCACTTCTAATCACCTCGCCCTGAATTCACAATGACGATGACAAAAATCAATAGTAATACTTTGAGAAATCATCGGCAGTTGTGGCAGCTAGACCAACCAGAACAAGTTGAGCACAATAACAAACCTTGTATTCAATGATCATGTCACCCATATGAATATCACGCTTTGCATATAAACCAAGACCTTGAATTTTCGAGCGAGCTAGGTAGACTGTTTGTCGCCAATCCTTGCGCATTTTTTGGTAAAGTGTATAGCTTTGCGAGCTGCTGAACGGCTCACGACCACTTAGTGCCTAGAATCAGAGACATTTAAACTCAAAAGAAAAAGTAAACCACGAAAAATCTGTCAAAACATGACGACTCGTGATAAGGGACCAAGCATTGATCAGATGCTTTGTAGTTGAAATTCAAAAAAGAATCTGTGCAGTACAAAAAACTTGATAAATGTACAGATTAAATCACTTAATTACCAAAGCCCACTCAGATCCTATACCAGAAGCCTGCAACATGGCTCGCATCTGAGCAGCCGCCAGCTCGTCCGTAAATGATGCTGCAATACGACCTCGTGTTCTACCACCGCCACTAGAACCACCTTCATGCATAGATCGACTAAATAACATTGAATGTAATCAAATTTCTTCCCCTTTATACTAATACACATGGTACGTGATACTGTACCTTGTCGATGGTGCGCTGGCAAGAGCACGTTGCTTGTGTTTGATCAGGGTACGAAATCGCGGCTCACAACGGGCGCAGCCAGACGGATTGACAGCAAGAGGAAGATCAAGAAGTGGACTATTAGGGTGACGAAACGTATAAGTGAAGAGGCTATCAACACCAGGCAACTAGAAGACGGAGAACAAGAGTACTACTCTCGACAATATGCGAATAGTATAGTACAACATGAAAAAAAAAACACTTAAGGCGGGAGCCAATGTGAATTGTGAGTTCGAAAGCCCTTAGGGAAACTGTTACTATCACTGGGAAGTTGTTTTAGACACTGGACCAATTATGACAACTATTTTGCATGCCACAAAAAACTATTATTGTTTTCAACAACGCACTTGTGGTAGCCCCAAGTTCACAAGTTCGTTAACTGATTTGTAAAGAAAGCCGTTTGGACCATAACTGAAGAGAACAATAGTGATTTTTTCAAGAAATATTATAAAATAGTTCACGTACCGACTCCGTAATTTTGCTGATAGCTGACTCATTCAAACCAAATAAAGTCTCTCCCTGAATCCCTTTTGCTAAGAAGCGCAACGCATCAGTCTGTGTTCGCAAACGCTCAACAGACTGAACCACTTCCGACCATGCCTCTGAGAATAGCACTCTTAGAGCATTGAAATCCTTCTCATAGATTGAAAAACTACAACTTCTCGAGTGTTAAACAAAAACTAACAAAATGTTTTCTTACCAGTAGCAGAGTCTCCTTCATAAGTGTGATTTTCATTGGAGACGACAAATTTTGGTCGATGATCAACATCTTTGATATAACAGTCATAGAGTACTCGCTTACGCGAGTCGGTTGGTGACCAGAACCACCGCGACACATGGTAACCGTTCTAAAATGTTAGTCTACAATGAATATGACATAAATAAAGAACAGAATAAAATAGAGAATTTGGCGAGAATCCATAATAAATATTTGCAAAGGTCTGCAGAACTTTCAAGCTACACTTGAAATAATTTTAGTTAAGCTGGTTATACATCTTGAATTCTTATCAAACTTATAAGCAAGCGCAAAAAAAAAACATTTTGCAATTGAAGAGAATTATAATAAGCAGCTTCAGAAACATCCGTATGGTACAAGTAAACAAATGGCAGAAAAACGTTTGAAAAAAGTATGAACTAACTGGAAATATATGCGTGGCATTGTGAAATGTTTTCAGTTGTTCCGGAAGCAATTGTCCAACTTGGAAAAAAGCCAACGCTCCCAAACGCAAACATAATCGCGTGTTGGAATCCGGATGATCGAAAAGTCGTGACAAGAATGTGTTCTCATCTCTTTCAATGTATATTCGTCGAAGTGCTTCCAGTGATGTCACCATGACATCAGGACTGATTTCTGGATGTTTAGTACAAAAGAACGTCTGAAAATACAAGGTGAAACAAAATTTGCTGCAGCCGATAGGAGTACAATTCAAGCTACGAATACTAGTCAAAACCAAATCAAAGTTTTTCAAAAGGCCCAACAGTAGCGGAACCATTCTAGTAAGCAGATATGAGTAAATTGCAAGCGACATACAACACTTTGAAAACTCGTATATTTTATTTGATATAGTGTTAAAATTGGTATTAAAACATGTTGTTCATGTACTAACCTTGTCCTTGACAAACTTAGCAGTCTGTATTTTAGCAGCGCACGGAAGGTGGAAATTTACGTTGCAATCAACTTTATGGCATTGAACACTGGCTCCGACTCGTCCGCAAAGATGACAGATGACACCAGCAGCACGAACGATTGCACGATCCACATGTAGCAAGCCTCCCGAAGTCGTCTCAAATACCTGAAAAAGTTTAGTTTTAGTGTTTTAAGGATCGATAACTTTACACGGCTGAAAACTGGACCCAGTCCTTGATATAACCCCGCATTTAAACCGCATGGATTGGAAGAAACGACACCTCTGTGCTCCACATAGCGCAATTCACATGGACCCATAAATTAGCACTGAGATTGAGCAGACGTCCACACAGAGCTGGCTCCCCATCGCCGACACCACCACAGAGGACACATACTCGACGATCTAACTCGAACGACGTTCCTAACCCAACACCCATCTTTGGTGACAACGCGAGTTCCTAAAAAAAGGAATATTTACGCCACAAAGGTCACCATGCTTCAATTCTTTCAAACAAATAATTTGGTTGCACTATGAAATAATGAACTGTAATTGAAAATTTTTAAAGGAAGGTGTTCATGAAATATTTGGAAGATATAAGACCCAAAACAATGTCTCTGTGAAGGAAGAAGAAAATACTATGGAGTTCACAAGTATTAGACAAAGTTTGCTAACTTGTTTCGTTTGATGAATTTTGTAAAACGACTGTAACAAGTCTCGACTGTATGTCTTCCAGTCTTCACCCGGACTGCGAGTAGAATCCTTTCGATGAGAAACATCCTGTATCGTTGCTAAGTCACTGACACGAATGATCTAAATAGTAAAACAAGATGGCATTTGATTCAAAAGAACGACTCGTTCACTATAAAGCAAACACTCACCTGTAAGTTATCTCTCCGACCCTCATCCATTATGTATCGAGTATCACGTGGTGACGTCAAGAATGCGTCAGGAGGAAGAGCTGGAGCAGATGGGAGTTCCATGCGCATCTCAAATTAACGTTTCAGCACTTGTCAAACGCAAAAATAAACTGATGAAACTGACAAATACTAAGTTGCGCCTCTCACGATATCACAAAGTTAAAGAAAAAACTACCAAGTTAATACCTTTCCCTGATTAATGCACTTTGCAAAACTTTCCGCACTTATCTGCCGCAATTTAGCCAGTGTCTCCTCGTCGACGTGTGACTCAGCTGCGGTAAGCTGGTCCGGAGACAAGGCTACCTAAATATTGTAGATCTAGTACGTAAAGGAAAGTACCTGTCATACTCCCTAATGCTAATGTTAGGAGGTAATTGGTGTGAAATATAGGAAAACTTCCACCGCTTATGTATGAATAACTAAACGACAACAAACGGACCTTGCTAGCAGCAACAAATTGGTAGTAGCACTTCATTGAACAAAAACAAACAGTGTCATCTTTCTGGAAAACAACCTGTCTTCAACGTGTTGTTAATAATGAAGGAAAGATTGGTTACCTCATGTCCGGGTTACTAAACGAACCTCATCATCACTAGGTGTTAATCCTAACTGACTCATCGTCTGCTGTATCAAAACGGCCTCCATGCTACGATCACAAGCACGGCATCTTCCAGCAGAAGTTTGTCTTTCCACTGATTCCGAATGCTCGCGTTTGATGCTGTCGGCAATCTCGGCTTTAATAAACAAATAGTACTCTTGATATAGATATGTATGCGAATATATGTGTACATGTGTATGTATACATGCGCACATCACCTATATGAAAAAAAGAACAGAAATCGCAAGATTTTAACCTTAATCCAAAAAAGCTGATTTATGCACTAAGACAGCTGGGAAGTACTTTCTGTATCAATTTATTGAAGAATTACGCTTGACATCCCTTTTGGGTTCATCAAAATCTCACAGCAGAGAGCTTTAGACTTTTTTGTAAGAATTCAGAAGAAAAACAACATCTGGACAGAGAATGTAAATTTGCGTGTGATACAATCGTGGTTGCATTGACTCTGCAAAGCAGACGGAGAGTTAAAGATGGTGACTGAAAACGATCAACGCATAATGGCTCGAGAAGTTGAGGAAGACAAGGCTTTAATAAACTTTCTCTATAGAACTGGAAAGCCAGAGCTGAAAAGCCGCTCAGTGCAGCTGAAAAAAACCTTACATGAACTGCAAGAAAACCCAAGTGATTCATTGACAAAAAGCCCATTTTCAGTGTGGTTAGCGCACAAAACAAAGCTATGATCTTCTGAATTAGAGAAGTCCGCAAGGGCTGAACAAACGTGAAGCTTCGAAACAATTTGAAAAGCAATTTTGCATCAAGAGAAAGTTGCTGTGACAGTTTAACGATCAAAAGTACCATCAAGTACTGAGAATGACTTCAATTCTGATGAAGTCATCGTAAAGGGGAACCAATGGAGAACGAATTTGGTAAGAAATAGATGAAATGCAAGAAGAACCATGACTTCAGCGATCCATGACTGCCTGTGGAAAGCTGCCAACTCTATTCGTTGGAAACACAGTGATGAGAAACACTGTATCACCATACTGACTCAGTAGGATTTCCACTGACCGACTACTTATCCAAGTAACTTAAAAAACTATTTGCTATGAAATTAAACAACTGGGCGGCTTTCAAAACCCTTTCTAAAAACTCTTGGCTTCGTCGAATCTTACAACGACCTGATTAGACAGATTTGTTAGCTTTGGCGCACTGATTCCGAGAGCACATAGTTCTACTAGTACAGTTAACTACGATCTCATATGTGTGTTTGAAAAGAAGACTAAAAACAACTATTCCAATCAACCCAAGAGCACTTCGTCCTTCCGAATCTTCTTATTGAACATTACTACCTTTAGGTAAAGAATGTAAAAGACATACGGATTGTTGAAGGTTCCGGAGACATTGGTGGAGTATCCATTGATAATCGATGTGTTTATCCACACCAAGAATTGACCTCAATTGCTCGAATAATGCTGCAACACCAGTTCCAGGAGGCAATGATGATTCTTCTTTCACAAGTAATGAAACTTCAAACCTCCTCCACAGTTTCTGGTTTCTGAAACCACAGTCAAGGATATATTAGATATATGTTGGGAAGAAATTCAGGATGGAAAGATGTTATCGGAATTTTCATCATAGGTGAAGTGATCAAAACATGTCGAGTACTATTTAGCTGATAAGAGGAAAGATAACGCAGTGGAATAAAAGAAAAGTATTGGAAAAATTTTGTAACACTAACCATATCGAACACCTTCCTACGAGGCTCAAGTGGTATCGTACTCTCGGGAATCTTGCTGGCGACGCGCATATAGTCCGAGCATGGTTGACAATCGAGGGCACGAGCAAATACGATCCACTGATCAAAAGTGCCATATGCGGCATCCTCTGCATCTATCACTATCTCATAGACAGGTGGCAACGCCATACTGGAACACAAAAAATTAACTGCAACAGAAATTTTTGAGAAAAAAAAAAACGATTAGCCTACTTAAAAGAGCTGGAAGATTTGCTTGGGGAGCGACATCGGACATTGAAAGGCTTGTCATTTCTAGGCATTCAATATCACGACCTGGACCAGTGTAGTAGTCATCAACAAACGACAGCGACAAATTACCAAATTCATTACCAACAAGTGCGCGTTTGTCTGAAAAGATGTTGCATGTATTAAAAATAATAAGGGATGAAACCTGTGAAAAACTGACAGACTAAGTAGATAATTAGAATGAGCAAATGGAAGGATGTCTCCAGAACACTATCACAAGCTCATGAAATATGACTGTTCTTATACATTGAACTTAGAAATACAACAGGAGTTCTAGCATATGCAGGTTCTTCTAAACTACTAAGGAAATATGGATTCCGTTAAGAAGTCTAATTAGAACTAAAGCAATTTCAGGCAATGATGTCAACTTGCAATGATATGGTCACTAGTTAGCATGCGCGAAGACTTTAGTTAGCATTAACACGACTTTCAAGAATATAAAGAAAAA
Source organism: Parelaphostrongylus tenuis (assembly GCA_019055375.1). Taxonomy (NCBI): domain Eukaryota; kingdom Metazoa; phylum Nematoda; class Chromadorea; order Rhabditida; family Metastrongylidae; genus Parelaphostrongylus; species Parelaphostrongylus tenuis. The sequence goes on along the minus strand of JAHQIW010006973.1, from coordinate 13,025 downwards.
ACTTCCTTATATACAGCAAACTATCACCTAAACAAAGACTTTGTTGGACTCAACAAGAATATAAACATAATCGTGGCAAAAGACACCAAATAGTAAGCTGTAGCACATCGTTCGTTTCATTAGATGGAAGATATGTAAAGTCGAAAAATTGACATGTGAAATGCAAGATTATTGTACGGACTAGTGAAGAGAAAATCCGCATAGTTGAACCGTGTAAAATTGGCTCGAGAGCTACTAAATATAAGAACAATAACAGGTAAGTCCTATCACCTATAATTTTATATGAATTAGTTACAACGCGACGCTTCCCCGTCACATGAACTCACCCAAGGTTTGAAACTCAAAATTCTTTCATTAGAAATTCTACGTGCAAGATATCAGTGCTTTAATGACATAGGCGACAATTTGCTTAGTACAGCATAATTACAAATTCATTTAACTGTTTTTATTCCGAACAACTCGTCCTTCACATCTATTGCATTGATCCCTTCAAATCTTCCACTTGATTTGTGTGACGCATCCATCATACACAAAGCTTCCCCAACCTTTGTATGTAGCTTTGGCTGAAGCTTAAAGATCTTCCCCTTATCATAAGCGTCGTTGTATATTGGTTCTGTTGATTATTCCTAGTGTCCTACGATACTCGAGCTGAAGCGTTCCTACACGAATTGCAGAGAGTTAGCACTGCTCGACAAGTATGTTTCCCAAACCCACAAGAACAAAAGGTTTGTGAGATCAAACGAGACGAACCGGCACCGCACTCATAATGATCGGTACTACTACCACTGTGCTACCCAACTATTATTCACAGATTAGCTTACTTCACTTAAATCCGAGATATGATGTTTTCAATGACGTAAGATCTTTCTGTCGAAGCAAGCGAAAAATTCTAAAAAACTGCCAGCATAGTAAGCAGAAAATTTTTCTCAATACAGCACTAGGTTTGACAATCAGACAGATCAATGGTACACAGTTCAGAGAGGAGAAAGAGATAAACTGCGTACGAAATAACTTATTATTAACCACTCGCACCTCTTTATCTATACCACGACTTCAAAATGCAGACCAGAGTAACACAATCAGTTTTATTGCATCAAAATGAGAGCTGGAACAATATGAGGTAGGGACTGAAAGTGCGGAATTGCAGTTCGCACCGACAATGTGTACTTACTAGTATTCTTGTTATCATCATATCTCTCACAGAGAGAATTTTCGAAGAAAGAGAATTGTCGCTGGAATCAAAAGCTTCTTCACTCTTTTGATCCGGGACGGCTCAGAGCGAAACGAACTCTTTACGAATACAAATAATGCCAAACTAATAAATCCGCAATTTCACTTATCAGTGTGGCTGATTTTTACCTCCTCCGCGGAAAAATTTGAGTTAGTCACCGATTGGAGATAACTTCTGCTGCTGTCCCAAATTTAGGATGAAAATGGTGCATGACGACAAATACAAAGAAACGACGCAATCCTGGACTGAAATTACAACATGGGATCTATTCGATCATGAAGAGACAAAATGAAAACTGATCTCATTATCCGGATAGAAATTTTTCGTAGAAGTGCTAGTAACCATTCCGAAGCTGAGACTTCAGGTTACAGCCCCACGCCGCCGTTTTCAGAGAAAGCCTTTTTTCAGACGTTGTCACAAAGGGAAATTCCTTGCGTTGCAGACGCGCATATTTCTCGCCGGAAAGAGTCCGTTCTCTGGACTATTGGCAATGATTTGATAGCGTAATCGTTGATAATTCCAATGCTGTGATTATAACCTGCCGTTTCTCTGCATCGCAGCAAGTAAAATAAGCTGAGTTCGTATGTTCGACAAAAGAGCCTTTGACCAAGTCACGTACCGCTGGCTGAGGCGCCCACAGTGCCCTTAACGCGATGTAGTAAAGGCGATCCAAGATTGTTCGATCATTGCCTCAGCGCACGTGGTCGCTTCAGACCCGCACGTGACTTGGCCAAAGACGCCATGGTCGAATGCGCGAATTCAACTCATTTTACCTGCCGCATGACAGAGAAACGGTCTTATCAGGTTATAATCACAGCACTGGAATCAGCAACGATTACGCTATCGAATCTTTACTAATAGTCCAAAAAACGAGCTCTGTCCGGCGAGAAATATGCGGGTATGAGGCATACATTCGTGTGGGTTTTACAGCGTTATACGAGTCTTTCGCAAAACCGGCGACGTGGTGCCGTAATCTGAAGCCTCAGTTCTCGAATGGTTACTAACACTCCTATTAAAAGTTCCTGTCAAGGGATTAAGGTCGGTTTTACATTTGTCCCTCATAACTGAATAGAACCCAACATGGTATTTTCTATAGCTTTGGCATTTAATTGCACCATCTACACAATATTTTTTCCACTGTTCAGATCGCAGTACAATCTAGCATCATTAATTTTTTTCGTCTTCTTCTTGAACGCCGTAGAATACTGGTTGAGCAGATCACCTTGCAATCTCAAGGATACCCTGGCTGTTGGCATTCCAATAAGACATTCGTTGTTGAGCTGTCGGGAAGCACTGAGGGGCTGATTTAGCCCGCGCGCGCCACCACGATGAACATTACAACAACTCGGCCAAGGCGCCTCCTTTGTATATCAATTTATAAGATTTCCCAACAATGCTGAGATTGAGGTAAAACACTGATCTGCAAAAAAATTTCACGGTGCCGAAGGGCTATTACGACTGTATCATATGCACGGAAAACCCACTCACTAACATGTCTAGAATCTCAGTAAAATCATAAGAAATGAGTATTGTCTCAAACTTGGCGTAATCTACGAGAATCACCAACGTTACAACTCGAGTTTGACCTATGATGCATCCGAGTGCGACAATTACCGAGTAACTTATGTACTAAAACTGTTACTCGTACTGCCGCAGTAGAACTGGATATAACGCACCTATCCTCGTGGAAATCTATTTTTGCAGCTTTTTTCTCAAGAATTGAACCACCAGCAGCATTCATGATTTAATAGCACGGCTGAGTGCACACTCAGGCAGCCTGTAGGTTATATTGATGTATCTGTAGACTGATTTTTTTGTTCAAATGAAAATGACATGTACATGTATGGTTTGAACTAACTCGGCTTAACCGGAAAATAGTCCATCAGCTTAACCTAATTAAACCCAAACTATCGATTTGCGACGAGCCTATCTGTCATTAGTGAAAGATGACTTTTCCAAATATCCGCTGCATTATCTCTTATATAGTGGAGTATAGGAGCGCATGTTGCGCAGTGGTTAGATATGTTCTGCGTCGCACACGAGGTCAATGGTTCGATCTCGCGCTCATGGCTCACCAAGACATCCATCCATCGTGGGGGTCGGTAAATTGGTACCAGATTGGTCTCAGACTATTCTGGGAGGATAAGCAGCACTGACTCGATACAGCAGGAGGCAAACGCGAATCATTGTAAAGGCCAGATATGCATTCAATCACTTCAAACGAAGTTGACAATTGAAGACGGATGCACGACGCATCCTCAGGGATTGCTCAGCGCCGAGAGCTTTATCCTTTATTCTTTATTAAAAATGCCAGCACTGAACGAGTTAGTTATGGAACAGTTCAACTAGCGGTCAAAATTAATAGTATTTCTTAGAAAACATGATAGTTGCATTTTATTGCAGCAAGGGAAGTTTCAATCAATAGAAACAATAACGAAATTGTTTCAAAAAACAGAAAATTACCTCTTCTATCAGGCAAATCACTTATGCCCATAGTAGCGAAAATCGCGCCGGGATTGCGTGGAGCTGGCTCCAGAGCCCGTTTTCGGCAGTTGCTCGCAAAGTCTCAACTGAGTACTCACTCGCTCAACCATTAGATCGTACTCATTTCCCATTCCTACTGTCTCGAACTGGAACTCAAGTACGAAACATTCCCGTCTGTCAATATCATGTTCAAATCGACAAGATAAGCTTGAACCCACTTTCTTCTGTTGGGTGCGCTTCTTTTTCGGTCTGGGAGGTTCTAGTTGATCCATAAGGTGACTAGATGATCCCTGTTGAACAGCAACACCCACGGATGGCATTTGCTGCCCTATTGCAGGTTCAAGCAACCGTTTCAACATACCACTCCCTTCTCGTGCCGGATCACGTCCATCAAAAATGCATTGACACACGACTAACAACATCGTCCAAGCATTCATACACCTTAGCATTCGCAAATTTTAGAACTAGTACCTCACAAAGCTTCTTTGAGAACAACTGTAATTATTGAAAAGAAAACCTCTTTCTCGAACGAAGTCTGAAGTCGTTCGTAGAGTATACCACCCAGAAACAGGAGCCGGCACGCGAGCCCACATCGGAGGCCGAGGAACCTAAAAAAGAAGAAGTTAATTAAAATTTCAAAAGAAAGACGCATAATGGCCTCTCCAACCGTTTTGACGGACAGCAGTCCTATAATCTGCAACTATTAAGGAGTTCGCGATGCTCAATATATTTTTTGAAGTTTCACGCTTCAATGAAGTCAAAAGTAATTTTTTTATCAAAACTAAATTGATGTTTATAGTGACTCCAAATGCACACAAAAAAATGATTAACCGACTGAACTTCACTCATAAAGAACTCCTGACCTGAATTGGAGGACGCTGCATAATTTCCTGTTGATGACTGCAGACAGCGCCATATGGAACATGCTGAGGGACCCGCATTTGTTGAAAGTGAGGTGAAGGGCCTTCCATTTGTTGATGAAGCTGCTGCTGTGGAGTGCCCGGCATTTGGTTAGGTGATGAGAGCGGTGTGCTTGGCAGAGCGCCACCAGGACCTGGTGGAGCTCCACCGGGAAGCGCTCGTTGAGCCATTGCCATTCGCATCGCGTCTCCTGGTTCAACATTTCGAAGTATATTCCACTTATGCTCGAATTCGTAAACAGTTGCCATATGCGATTTTAGATCACGTTTACAAGACTCCAGATCCTGAACTTGATTGAAATAACGACAGAGGCCAATCTAATAACGCTGATTTCGATATGATGAAAATTACACAAACAAACCTTTTGTCGCGAAGGAATTTGTTCTAGAAGAGATTGTAAAGCCATACGATCCTGTTCATTCAGATCCACCTAGGCAGGAATACACTTACGAATAAAAGCACAGCTTCAAAAAGCCACATTTTGTCTTTAACCTTTCAACATCAATACTAGTAATTTAATTACTTGGATTTGCTTTCCATCTGCATCCATACCAGCACTCTTGATCATCTGCCTTCTTTTCGCAGCAAGATTTTTCTTCTGTTTCCGCATTCGATTCAAATCAGATTCGATGACCTAATAAGTATAGAGCTGTACACGATGAAAACAAAAGTGTGAAAATGATGTCCGAAATTGATTTTACAATGCATCAAAAGTATTCTGCTACCTGCTGATGTTTCTGAAGATCCAGAGTTCTTGTCCGCATTAGTTCGTATTGTTCAAGAACCTATAATTTTCAACTTCAGTCAGTGTGTACGAAACAATGAGTGATTTGAGGACTGATGATAGTTCATCGATAACTGCCAAGTACTATCCGCCAACTAAAGTATTTGAGAGATTCTGAACTTGATACAGTATGATAGAGGAGAACATCCACCAATAGATTGATGGTCTTCCCAAAATGTTCTTTCTGCTTTGAATTTGCTTCAAACTCCAAGTTACAAAAATTGTGGTGCGAAATACAAGACTTTAGTATTAATGTAAAATCCGCAAACATCAATGATAGGTTAAGAGTTTGTGATGCTTGTGAAATCCCTCTCGTTCAATCTCTTCAGTCTCGAAAACACGATTCATGATAAAACATTGAAAGAGGAGATTTCATCGCTGCAGTAATAGATAGATATGTTTTCTTAGTGTGGCCTTCGATTTTCTTGATAGAAGTTAACCATAAGTTGAAATATCTCATGCCAAAGCTCAGTAGGCGCAATTATTTTAGAGGTAAATTTGTATTATAATCGATGCTTGTCGACCATCATTGGTTAACAACATGCCAGAGATGGAAGAAATTTAACACAATGGCGACTTTATTACAGAACCATTTCGTCCATCAGCCAGATAAGTCAATATATTTTAGCTTAGTTGATTATCTCAGTGATTACTACGTACGTGGACAATCTTCGGTTACAACTACCTGAAATATATGCTGAAAAACACGAGTGGTCATTAAACGTCAATCATAAGTTTTCCGTTATCGGGCAGACAACTTTGAAGAGACCGCTTTAGCTGGACAAAGATTTCTCACTGAACTACGAGGAGTCATCGAAAGCTAAAATCTCGGAGAATCAGAAACGCATTTGCTGTTTAAAAAGGCTTCTCTACAGCGCTGTCACATTAAAAATAAAATTGTTTCACATATGCCGCGCATTACCCCACTTATATTTCGTTGGACCGAGTTTTTTTCTATAGTATTACTAACCACTGAATAGCGTAAATGTTGGAAAATCAAAAAATTTACTTGTTTCTGAATAGACTCCAGCAGCGCTATAGCAGGAGAAATAAAATTGTATTCCACACAAGTCGCGCGTTATCTCGCGAATTTTCGCCATTTCGAAATTTTCTCTCGCTTCGTGGAAATTTCAAAGTTTTCTTGTATTGGATTGTACAAAAACTTTGTTCTATCGTTTTAGAGAATAAGCTTATCAATTCCAGTTTATATCACCGAATGGACCGGCACTAAGCCTAAGCCTAAGCCCATTTGTTAAAACGGAGAAAAATCCTAAATTCAGCACCAAAAATCGCACTCCACATGTGAACGTCGTCTGTACATCGACTGATCGCGTATCAGTCCACAGTCACACAATCATATGCTCGCCGACAAGCAATGCGCGGAGTGTTTGAATCTTACTTTTCTGCTGCAGTGCAGTAACACGGTGTTTTCAAAAAATAAGCAAAGCACTGAAATCATCGTAATTTACGCTATCGAATTGTTACTGATAGTCTAAGAGGCAGAGCTCTGTCCTGCGAGAAATACGTGTGTGGAATATGAATCTATTTTCTCTGCTGCAGCGTTGAAAGAAAGTACTCTCAGAAACAAACACATTCATGTAATTTCTGAGATTTACGTTATGGAATAATTATTAATACCCTTAAGGAAGAGCTCCGTCATCCGAAATAATAGCACGATAATGAACGACGAATGTGAAACAAAATTCTATTTCTGGTGCTACAAAATATTGCAAGAGAGTCTTCCTAGAATAAGTGCATTTCCGAGTTCTTCGAGATTTGAGCTTTCGAATCTAGAAACCTAGTGAATACTCTCTGCCTAGCAAAAAATTCTTCTTAAAGTTACCTGTCCGATAACGGAACAGTGCCCAATTTTGTTGAAGTGTATCAAAGAACATACTGGTTGAGTTAAATGTGCTGTAGTGCGAATCTGCTGAACAGGTATCTCCTGAGATGTTTGCGCTCCCATTTCGGACTGGTGAAACTCGGAACGCATTTGAGCATTGCTGGGCATGTTGGGAACCTTGAATAATTCGTCAACAGCAGACGTCGCATGCTAAAACGATAACTGAATCTGAAGAAAACACATTTTTGGACATTTCTGCGATAGAACCCAGGAACTCTTCTCTCGGAGATCATTAGCCACCTTGCTGCGATGCTACATAGCGCGTCGCCAGTCCACGGATGGAGTGTTAAACGTTGAGCGAAGCGATCTTGAACGTAGATGAATTTCTGCTGGGCTCTTTGTTTAGCTGTCATGTGGAACTCATTTAAGACGTTCAAAAAATGCTCCTAAGGATGTGGACTATGAGTCTTACTTCTTATCAAACCAATATCGCGCAAGCAGATGATTAGAGGTGCATGAGACGCAGTTCAAAATCGACAAAGTACTCCTCACGGTAGATTTCCAAAAGCTATCCGAAACGTAATCACTAGGAACACAAAAAAGTAGAAATCTATAACTTATCTCGTCTCGACAGAACCTCCGATACTGCATGGTTGCAAAAAGAAGCGTTTATCATCTAAAAATAAAAAACCTATGACACCGATCTGATACTTACAACCCACATATGTTGGTGTTGGGATCCTGCGTTATAGACTTAACGACGACACGAGTTACGAATACTGTGGAGAACACAATATCACTGATACCGCTTGTAATATTATCCGTACACTATCAAGTGGTTCAGAACATCCAACCCTATTCAGAGAATCGATAGAAGACCTCAGCAAAAGGCAGGCATCAATGATAGTTGAAAACGCAGCCGTTGGGAAGGTTGTATGCAACACTGTTAATATTTTGCCATTACGACATCAAGAAGGTTGAAACCCAATGCTCGGATTAGCCACCTTCATCTAGAAATGGCTTTCAAAAAATCATCAACATCACTAAACTCTTCACTACCACATCCACCTCCTTTTATTCCCAACAATGGGAATTCATGCCAGCCATATACAAGGTGCTATTGGGTGGAAAGATGCTGTATTATCCCTAATCACGCAACATGAGAAAGAAATCCGAAGTTCCCATTTATATAGGACCAAAGGTTTGTGAAATTCGTCAAGATACTGGAAAGCAGTTCCGTCGGACACAAGATGCATTTCAACGATTACGTTAACAGCTGACAGTAAGACAGCCTTGACATGAAAGAAAGATAAATGAAGACTACCAGGGCTAAATCTAAGACCAACGAGAACAAATGATATAATTCTGAACACTTAGAGAAGACGCTTCCACCTTTTTTCACAACACATCAATCATATCTTGAAATCATTACGCATTATACACATGTAGAGAACATCAACAAATAGATGACAATCAGGCAATAAGACGACAAATTTGAAATAGAACTACTAAAGGTTACGCATACCACAACTCGTTTGACTCTTGGTTGTTTTCCTCTATTTGCACGATTTTCCCTCGCCCGACTAACAAAGTCTTGACGATTTTCAGTATCCAACACTCGCCACAAACGCTGGATGTGTTTCACACGATCATTCCAGTCGGGATATTTCTCCTGAAAACATTAATATTACATTGTTACTTCAAGCTTGCGCTAGAACAAAAATCTGAATTATTAAAAACTAACTTTTAAGTAACCATGTTTTTCATTCGCATATAGCACAGCAGCTTTGGTCGCCTGACTTCCAAGTGGTTCGTCTTCCTCCCACCTAGGAATGAATATTTATACATAACATGACAGAGATAACTGCGTACCTAACTCGAGCAGGATTGAAATTGGAGTAAAGCAAATTGAAGATGTACAATCACTACGAATTTAAGACCACGAGATCTTAGATGTGATCTTTTCACTTGACATGTAGTGATACATGTTCGGCGTAGTATACTTATTTGTGGGAGATAGTTGAAAGGAAAGGCATTGCTACTAATGAGGCTTGCTAGAAGCCGAAACGTACGTCTAGCACTAGAAGTGCCATCCGGATTCTATTATTATCCAATGAGCCGTAAAATACTAGTACTGTCAACCGAGCACAACTTGGACCATACGATTTTGATAAGATGGTGTTTCTGAATACAATAATATAATATAAAAGTCATAAGTCTGCGCGTATAAGGTCTACTTTAGCGAAAATATTGCCCTGACTGCTTACAGAGAGAAGAGCTTGTTGCATTATTTTGAGTTTACACATCATCCGAGAGTCTGAAACCATTCTTTTACAAGACAACAAACAATTATAGGAGACTTTTAGAAATATGATCAACTCTGCAAAACCAGATTCACATATCAACAGTCCATAAAGCTAGTAGGATTGCAGTGTGGTAAGAATAAAAGAATGAAGCTCTCTCGGCGTTGAGCAATCCCTTAGGGATGCGCCATGCATTCGTCTTAATTTGAACGTTTGAGGTGATTGAATGCATATCTGGCCTTTACAATGACTCGCTGTAGCCTCCCAATGTACCGAGTCAGTGCTGCTTATCCTCTCAGATGCACTTCTGAGACTAGTCTGGTACAAATTTACCGACCGCGAAGAGATGGATAGCTTGGGGAATCATGAGCGGTAGATCGAACTATCGACCTCATGTTCCAACGCAGAGCACCTCTGACCAATGCGCCACATGCACCTCTACGGCGTAATAATACACGACTATTCACTGCTCATCGCTGTTTGGTCGAACTCCGCCCTCGACCAACAATACCTTTCAGCTCGCCTACGCCGGCAAATTGGTACAGACATACTATACTAGATATATATATATATATGTATATATATATATATGACAAAACTTCCTCTGATCCGAAAGAGTCGGGCGCAATCTGTAGGAATAGCTGAGAACGCTGGTGGATATGTACCAGGATTTCAGGAAAAGTCCTCGAATGGTAGCAGAAGCCCTCACGTGAGTCCAAAGATTTCAGATCACATTAGAAAAGAGATTGCAAAAAAAGAAATCCAAATGGAAGGAGCTTCGAACCGCATATGTTGATCATGAAAATTGTAAATCAATAGAAAAAGTGGGTAAGACGTACACTTAGTAACCAGTTCGTCACAGCGTTGATCCTAATGACATGATCATGAACAATAAAATACAGTTTTAGCAAGTTTTCTTTTCATGTAACGCATTAATACGCATAGAAAACGAACAAAATCCGGGTGATTTGACATGATTTATGATAAAAGATTGTATGCCTGATTATCATTATTTGAGCCATGCATGTCAATGGTCTGTCAAGAAGGGCTGACTTATAGAGCCCGATATACGTGTTTCGATCTTGCGATCTCGTCACTCGGGCAGTTACCTTTTCTCGTCTATTGCTAATCTCTGTAGGTGCTCCATTCCCCACACTAAGAGGTATTGACGACGAACGTTTTACACTCTATGTTCAGTGAAATTCTCACCGAACACAGAGTGTTGTACACTCGATTGCTCTTGGCTGGTAAATTCAATAAATCATAACTGTCCAACTGACGAGATCGCAAGATCGAAACACGTGTAGCGGGCTCTATAAGTCAGCCCTCATTGACAGGCCACTGACATGCGTGGCTCAAATAATGATTATCAGGCATATTGAAAATTGAGCAGTGGTCTTAGAAAACACTCGAAACGAAAGTTCTGATCCAAAAAAGATTGTGGTTGGGAGTTTTAGGACCGAAAAAACCAACAACGCTTGAAACCAATCAATTCATTTAGGAAGACGCAGGCTTTATAATAACTGCTGATATTTTATTTCACATCGACGACATTAGAGAACATACCGTTGATTGAAAAGCTCTATAGAACAACTTCGCTCCATGGATTCTCGCAAACTTTTAATTCATTTAGAAAGTCTCCGACACTACATATTGCATGAAATCCACAGAAAGATATTCGAATTTCTGCAGTGGGTTCGGCTGTTGCATGAGCGTACTGTGCATAGATAGGAGGAAGATAACAGTTCAAGAATGTGACCCATCATGCGAAGGTGAAGAAATCGAACTGGATGTTAGCAATATAGCCCAATGAAGTAGAGTGGCGTGCAAAAACTTTGGTGCAACGGTTCAGCACGCGCCCCGGATATAGCGAAATGTGGGTTCGAGTGCCACCTGACGCAAAAGTTTTTCCACACCACTCTATATCATTGGGTATATTGTAACATTAGATTATCGCAAGAGGCGGTGAAATAAAAATGAATTCTGATTGGTTATCGAACTGGATGGTTCTCTCACTACAAACATCACCTCGTACGTGCAATTTCTAGCCAAAACGTGCAGCTTGGGTCCTCTGATCCTATTCCATTCTCGGGATCCAGAGAAGCGTACATCGATGGCGAAGCAAAAAGGGGCCGCTTATATGATAAAAACAGACCACAAACGGATGTACAGAACAGCAGAGTGAGCTCCAAGAGAAGCTTACGTTTTCTTGGCAAAATCGAACTTTAAGCGGACGTGTCTAATCAACATCCATCATGAAAACAATGGAAAGCGGGAAGCCTCAAATAGACGTCACGTTTTCGAAGCAGACCAACATGGGATGACGACTCAGCAAAACAAAGAAAGGAATGGGAATTCTGCCTGGAGTCCCCACGACTAGTTTTGAAGGCACATCCATATATTCAAGTATTCCAAAAGTTGAAAACCTACAAATCGATCTATAAAAAAAGGATTGCAGCCTATGTGTGAGGGAAATCAGAAAAAACTTTCAGAAAATCCGAGAAATCAAAACGGAACAGTGAACATTCCCACTGCAACGGCAAGAGGAAAAATTTGCGAGACTCAAATCTGAAAATCCATCCACCTAATCATAAATTTAAGATTGATACTTATAAAATGATGGCATTAATAACACTAGCAATGGAAAAACAATAGTGATGATAGTAATCAAAAATAAAAATAATGCTACACCAATGAGTTACCGTTCTGTGGTTGGATTGTTCCTTTCCACGCCATCCATTTGACTACTACTACGGGATAAAGACTTTGTGTTACTTGCAACTAAATACGTTGGGGTAGCAGATGCCGGTGTGATATTAGTAACGTCGTTCGGAGGAAATGCTAAAGCAAAGATAGAGATGCACACACATTTGTACATATAGAAAAATAATTTTGCAAGTAAATAAATACGTATATGCATATGTATATGTAGTACAATGTACTCGTTACTCTGTATGAAAGTCCCAAATCACTGACTTGTCGGACCATTTGGAGCAGAGGTGGAAGAAGTTGATGCAGAGTCAGTATTGTTAGTAGTTGGTTCGAAACCATCGGCTTTCACTATATCAAAAGCATCTAAAGCAAGTTGCAACGAATGAATTCAAATAAATAAACAGGAAACCGTAGCTTCAAAAGAGTCATACCATTCAAACTGTCATCAAAGTCGTCATCTTCATCATCTTCCATCCAACTGGTGAAATCCATATCCATGTTGTCCAAATCAACTTCACCGATATCAAGATGCTCAAGGATATCCACCTATAATTTTGAGATGGAGAAGATTTCCTCTCTAACAGACTAACAGATTAGAGTATTTACCTCAGTAAGGTCATTCTTCAGTTGCTCAGTAGCCTCATGGGAGAGTTCATGTCCACGACTTCCTGCAGGAAGGAACGGAGTTCGTGGAAAAAAAAGCAACTAATGCTTTCGCATGCCCGGCTCTTCTGCTGTTTTCCGAGT
>JAHQIW010006970.1:0-42714 GCA_019055375.1 Parelaphostrongylus tenuis | reverse complement strand
AAACTTTCAAAGATTTTTTCAAAACTTTTGCTTGACCTAATATGGAGGAGGGAAAACAAGAAACTTGCGATAAACGTCGTTGAGCGTGGAAGAAGCGTTTTGAAACTTTAACTGTAGTGTTTCTAATTGAGCTTAATTTACAATATAATACCAAATATCGTCTCTAATCAAGCGCCATTTCGGTATAGCTAATTCGCTTTAATGGCATTTGGACGGTGATGTACAGACATGCAGGCGCTTTCAAAGGAAGGGTTATTTTGCCGCCGCCAATCTGAGTCATAAGCGCTGATACCTACACGTAGGAGTACACAAGCGATGCACTAAAATAACTCACAGAGATCAGACATGCATGGAAATCTTATATGAAACTTAGAAATGTTATAGGTTTTATGAACTTGTTGGCAGCACAGCTCTTATCACATATAACTACATCATGAATTTTTTTCTATTTATTTGATTCATCTGCCAGCTCCCCACTGTGCAAATCCCGCTAAGTCCACTCTCATCCTCTTCTTGAACGTCGTAGAATACTATCAGAGCGCGTTTCCTGCAATCTCAGAAATTGTCTGTCTATAGAGGGTATACGCGCTCGCATTTGACTGCCGGGGAGTGATAAAGCTCAGGATCGCTCTCGCTTCCCGCTGCACCGCAGACAGCATCACAACTAATCGGCCACAACCTATACAGTTACAGCAAAGCAGTGTTCACTTATATACTAATCAATCTTGCATATAGCTGAGCTTAATGAAGAATGAAAAAGGAGATCTAACAGATCCCAACCTTCAGCCGAATGTAACGTGACAACTTCTCGCTTTTCTTGATGACATTCATTCGATATGTACTCGGTAGGAATAGTTATACCCATTGTTGCGAATATCTCCACAAGAACTGATTTGCTCTTGTAACAGCCTTGCATTAGCCTGTATCTATGCTTATATTTAAATTTATGAAGCCCTTTATTACAAACTATATAGATTTGAAATCGCCTACAAAGCGCAGTGGTCACAGATGCTTTGTAATGTACGCAGTAGTTAATTCGAACTTGTGACTAGGTTCAACTTCAACCTTTTATCTCTCTGAAACAGGCTAAAACCCGAGAAAATGGAATATCAAGCGCTTTGACATAGTACATCGGTATGTACCATAAAGCTGCCGTATGCGTCACTGAGCGCCAATAAATCACATGGAATACTTATCCTTAGCTAGCAAAAAAGCACTAAACAGTATTTCTTATCATCTCTCGATTAGAATTGTAATCACTGACCATAAGAGTAATCATAATTGTTGTCGATGCTTGCTTTGAAGCTTTATGAAATCGAAAATTTCATAGCCATATCTTTGTTATCAAAGTCCATAAGGTGAATCTGACATTTATTCAAGAGTTATGAAAACCCACAGTGGCTTTCACTGTCGTGTTTTTGTCACCCTGTTCCAGCCCTCTGGTAAAAACGTCATTTTTGTGTTTCTTTTTCCTCAAGTTTCAGTAGTCATTCAGTAGCATAAATCTTGAGAATTTCACCGGTATACTACCACATTCTCAAACGACCTTCCTACTGCGCTGTAACAGTAGAATAAAACTTTATTCCACACTCTGGAAATTTTCGCTGGATCGAGCTCTTCCCAGACTTTTGTTGCCGATAGATAGCATGAATCACGACGACTTTGGGACTTACTTGGTTTTCAAAAAGAGCTTCTAATTCTGCTCTAAAGACCGAAAAAAAATTGAGTCTCGCACTCGACGCGCATTCTATACTCCTGTATCTGAATGGAATTTCGCAATATTGTCACGAAGCCACCTCGTTCCTGTAACACAACAGTTATTTAGTAGCATAAATTCATGACAATCTGAGACTAATCGCGCAAGAACTTTGTTCTATCTTTCTAGGGGCTTAGGTTCTCAATTTTCATTTCACAACGTTAAATAAGTCACTAATAACGCTGAGCTGAAGCTTGATTCTATGCACGGAAATCATTTGAACGTCTAGAAGAAATTCTAAATATTAGAGTTATAAGTTTTGTCAAAAGTTTTTCCTAAGTGGAGAACCTTAAATCCAATAAAAGAATTAGCATCCCACGTGAGAACGCGCTGCGCGATGAATGCGCCGAATGCGAAACAGAATATTCTTTTGACTGTTACAGCGCACTGAAGAATTACTACAAGAAGTAAGAATGTCACTGAAATTTCCGTGATTTGAGCTATCGAGTAATTACGAGTAGTCTAGAAGAAAAGCATTCTCCAGCGAAAAAAGAGTAATTTTATTTTTACTCTTACAGTGCAAGAGAAAGGCCATTTCGAAAACAAAGTCTCACCTACATCACCTGTCTTCCCGTTGATCGTCGAGTCACTAGAGCGGGTACCAGCAGCACTTTCATTTCCCCCTATCGCGTGTGAGAGTAGCCCAGTATGTCCTCCTCGTTCTAGGAATTTGCTGAGCATCATATCTTTCTTTTACACCTTCTGTGAAGAAATTGGACCAGCAGGTCGGTGGTCTTCCTGTAGAGCGCTTGAAGTGCCGAGGAATCCTGTCGATAACGCCTCTTGTCCATCGGTTGTCGTTGAAGCGCATCACGTGCCCAGCCCACCTTATTCTCGATATCCTGGCTTGTAGACCATCATCTTTAATTTTCGATCGTTCACGCAGGTCGGAACTTCTGATCCTTTCTCTCATTTGTGAGATGCGAGATACTCCTAGCATCGACCTCTCGACTACGCGATTGAAAACGCCAAGCGATCCTTCATTCTGCTTACGTGGCGACCAGGTTTCTGCTGTATACGTTAGGGCAGGGATAATGGTCGTGTCGAAAGCTGGGCACGGATTCGAGTGTTCTTTGTCCTCTTCACAACGTCTTCGATTCCCTTAAACGTTCCCGAAGCCGCTCGTTTCCTCCTGCTCAACTCTGGAGCTAGGTCGTTCAGCATTTTGATTTCACGACATAGATAGACGTAATTGAAGCATTCGGAGATTTTCGTTCCGTTGAGCGTGAATGGAGCATTCAAAACCCATCCGTTCCTCATGAACATCGTTTTTGTCATATTTAGTAGAGAACCAATCCTTTCGCAGGCGTTATCAAAATCGGTTAACATCTGTTCCCTCTGGCTGATGCCTGGTGTTATGAGGACGATATTATCAGCAGAGCGAAGAAGTGTCAATTGTCGATCGTCAATTTTCACACCCATATCGTCCCATTCCAATGTTCGCATGGGAGGGGTGACACTGAATAATTTTGGCGAAATTGTTGCGCCTTGTTGAGCACCTCTTCTCACGCAAATGGTAATATTGTTGTAGAATGGCGATATTTTGGTCATGAAATCTTTATATAGCTCACGGAAGATCGTTATGTACGTAGTAGGGATGGCCTGGTTGTCCAGAGCCTTTATTATTGCTCCTGTTTCTACTGAATAAAAGTCATTCTTCAGATCGATGAAAGTGAGACCCCTTTTGGTCAACAACACGGTCTTGTTGGCTTTCCATCGACTGGGAGCCTTACATTCTGGCAGGTAGCTAGTTAAAAGCCGAGTCAGGGTGTTTATGAGAACTGGCGATAGATTCTTCAGGTGTTCTGTTCTAATATTGTCTGGATCAGATGTTGTTCTATACTTTACCGATCATATAGCATGTCGGATTGAGGAAGGATGGCCTGTATAGAGCGACAGATTTATCCTATTCCAATTTACATAACAGTAAGAGGATATGGCTAGCCGAGAGATCCGAGTAGTAGCGGTGGATGGTTCTCTCCACTTCTTTTCTAGAAGCTGTAGGTGTCCCGCCAAGGCGTCGGAATGCAACCATCTTGGCCTTGTGGCTGGAAAAGCTTCGCTGGGCTTTCATGTTTTTCATGTTTTTCCATAGAACAAACAGCATAGCGTTCTGTGTCTCTGCATCTGTGATAGTCTCGCAAATGCAGATATTTTGATTTTCTATACAACGCCAAATGTCTCAGTGAGCTAGAGAAGTGTCTTTTTCGAAAAGCACTACCTTGTATGTTGTGAAATTTATAAAATAATACTTAGCTGACCATTACGTCAGTAGTATTTAGCATGATGCGTGCTAGACAAGAACTTTTTTTTCACTATGAGACAATATATGCTTTTTCATATAATAGTTGAGAGATGCAAAAAACTCCTATCTACTGATGGGTCATATCAATAATCAATACATTTCGTCCACAATGCCCTGATGTATGAGTTGATTTGAGCTCGTGTCGTCCATCATGATCCAGCAACAATATTTTCTCTGCAAATCTTCGACAATTAGTTTAGTTGCTTTCAATAGTGTACCAAAAAATTTTGTATCATATTCACCGAGGGACGAAATGAATCCGCTAAAGAAAACGAACTTTCCAAGCAGGAGAATGTGTGCATGAAGGCTGCTGGTTATCTTTTCTACTGAGCTCAATATAAGTTCGGAAGTGTGAGTAGATTTTCTTTTCTAGGGTTGTAATTTCTCTATGAAGCTCATCGAAAGAGTGCGTCAGGCTCAAATGAAGAACAATGTTTATCCTATGCCTATTTCAAATTTTTTTTAATGTGGTGAAGTCTTTGTTGTTACCAGGGCTGATTATATGCTCTGGAAAAATGTGTCAAAAATATTTTTTCTTAACTTTACGGCTGTGATATCTTGACTCTTCTCTTAGAATAAGGAATCAATAGGCTCGTTTAGGCTAAAAACATTCCTTTCTTTGGATTAATTTTGAATGCTTATCACGTGGTTTTAGAAACAGTTGATCATATGCGTCAATAATATTTTTACAGTACTTTACGGCTGTGATATCTTGACTCTTCTCTTAAAATGAGGAAGCAATACTATTTAGTCACAGAACCCATGTACCGCGTCCTATTTTTCGTATTCCTTGCAGGACGGATCTGCTTCCTTGAATAATGAATGACCATTCGATTATGTAAATTTCGATGGTTCCAACGGTGCTCTTGAATGTTGGGAAGGCCGTAGAACGACAGTAAAAATAAGATCAAATTTCACTTGCGTTGCGCATATGCTCTTCGTCTAATAGGTGTCCTGACGACGAAATTGATTGGGCGATCGAAAGACCATACAAGCGTTTCTTGCATGTGGAGTGCAATTTATGCCATTGAAATTAGAATTTTTGTGAGCTCTGAAGAACTTCAGATAAAACTTAAAACTCTGACACCCTTGTGATCACAGATAAAAATTTAATCCAATACCAGTGCGATTTTCATTCTATTGAAGCCATGGAAATGAGAAATGAATGTTCTATAAGTGATTCACAGTCGACCCTCAACTGATCATGTTGACTACGTCTACCATTCTTCTCTCGTGCTACCTCTCTCTCACGCTAAACTGCGATGAAACGATTACGATGAAATAACTAAGACCCCACTATTTCTTTTTGCTGTGTTAATGGCAGAAATAAAGCTATGCAAATTCGCTTTTTTTAATTTTAAAGTGCGTTGAAAGCGTCATTCTTTCTTATGTCTAATACGAGATGTTCTAAATGATAATTTTTATAGGACTTCGGATATGACGACTTTTGTACCTGAAAACGCCCTTTGCAGGAAATTTGATTTGCGAATCTGTTAACCGCAAACAGTTGAAATCGCTTGATTTCGATATCGTCTAACTGTGCATTTTCTGCGGAGGTTCTGGTATACAACTTGCCTATGATTGCTTTGAGGTAGAGCTTGCTCCACGTGCGATTGGTCTTCTGCTCCTCGCCACTAGTTTTTTCTCAATGCGCCATTCGTGCATCAACAGCAAGCGAATTTGTTCCCTGGAAGACGCCAACCATTTCACGCTGTTTACGAAACCCGAGAAGGACTGTTTCATGGAAGATGCGATTGCTGGGTTGTCGAAGGCGTTGGCTTTGCTGTGATCGATTTTCACCATGGACATCTATTCATTTGAACAGCTAAGAAACCGTAAAGAACGATTGCAGTTGAAAAGATGTGGCAATACAGGCTTTGACCATCTTTTGCTTACGCAAAAACATCAAGCTATGACGAAGACGTGGTCGAAGCGTTTTGTCTGGACTTCAAGAAGCTCTTCAGAGGAGATCATACATCCCAAAAGATCATCGTCGGAAATTTTTACGCGAAAATCGGATCTACAAGAACGCCTGAAGGATGTCACACTGGGAACCACGGACTAGAATGGAAGGAACAGGGTTAGAGGCTATCTGACTTTATCATGACTGCCCAAACCGTCCATGATAATTCATAATTGCAACGTGAAGGTTCGTACAACATTCTCAACATTCTTAGGCAGAAAGGCGAGAAACCCGCTAAGTTCAAATAACGAATTCTTAGAACTGTCATAAAGTGGGATATATTCAAAGCATCAGTCGGCTCTTGGAAAGATACCCATGATGACAGCACCGACGAAGAATACGAACGGCTCGCAGAATATTTTCACGTTGGCGTTATGAAAACTGAGAGTATTGAAGTCACAAAGAAAAGCTTGTGTCCTCTAATTATCGAGCAAAACATGGATTAGCACAAGCTACAGGCAACTGCAGCCTTACATCCAAACTCTCAAAACGCTGCAGAGAAGCGATAGAAGAAAATCTCAAAAGAGACGAGTAGCAGCTGTTTCCGAAACTGGGGAAGCTGGGAAGACGTTTTGAAAAGCCCACCAAAACTTCATCAATTGCAAGACCAAGATGATCGCACTCCGACGTTCTGATGGGACACTTACACTTCCAGAAGGGCAATGGAGAAAATTATCCACGACTACTACTTGGATATCTCCACTAACCATATCCTCTTAGTGTTGAATTAATTGAAAGAGGATGAATTTGTTGTGCCAGTGGTCCCTCCATTTATCCGACACGCTATATCGTCGGTGAAGAATAGAAAACACCTGGTCTGGACAGAATTGAACCAGAACACCTGAGGAACCTACCGCCAGTCCTTATCAACAACCTGGCTCTACTCATCACTTGCTACCTGTTAAAATGTAAGGTTTCCAGTCAATGGAAAACTATTAAGACTGTGTTGTTATGCAAAGAGGGAGAGCTTCACGACATTGGCAATTATCGACCAATCTGTTTGCTGTTCGTTGTCTATAAACCCTTACTCAAGCCTTCCTAAACAGGAATGACAGAATACTGGGCGAAGGACAGCCATGCGAACAATCAGGGTTCCGAAAAGAATTTAGTACCGTAGACCACATCCACACGACCACAAGACTTAGTGAAGCTTGTGAGAGTACAAACTACCGCTCTGTCTCACTTTCATCGATTTGAAGGAGGCTTTTTATTTAGTAGAAAAAGAAGCGGTTACAGAGGCTCTAGATAAACAGGGCGTCCCTACTCGGTACATAGCGATCCTTCCTGAACAAAATAAAGATTTTACGACCAAAATATTGCCGTTTTACTAGAACATCCCCATTGGTGTACGAAAAGGATTCAACAGTGGCGACACGTTTTCGCCCAAATTATCCGCTGCCACCCTCCTAAAGAACCATAGGAACATCAGAATGGGACGATATGGGAGTGAAAAATATTGGAAGACAATTTAAGCAGTCCCTGCTTCGATGATGGTATCGTCCTCATAACACCATGCATGAGCTGTTTCTTCCTGATTCTGCGGGAACAAAGCTGGAACCCGTCTCATTCGCTGGAGAGGAATTTTCATAAGGGTGTCAATGACGGTTCGAAAGCCAAGATTTGAGGCTCCAGCCCACATCGCCGGTTTTTAAAAACACTCTTTTATAACGTCGCAGCATCCAAATCAAAAATTATGTTCTACACTCGCCTTTAGCCTTGATTTTTATCACGCTTATAATTCGCTGGAGGCCGAAAAGCATATCAATGTGTAGAGGAATTGTCGTAGTATCTTAATAAATCGTTTATCCAAAGTTTCTTCCAAGGCTGAGAAAAAACTCTCAGTTGAATAACAGAAAATCGACCGTTTCCCTGCGCTCCGCTCCTACCTAATCCCTGGCACAGCTCTCGCCCTGTCGAGTAGCTGATAAACAACGTTGCGAAAATGTAAAACTCGATCTCGTTTCCTTGTAAACCGAATACTAAAAGATAAGCTATCACTGGAATCAGGAAACATTACGCTACGAGAAGCTATGTCATGCGAGGTTGAAAACACAGATTAAGAGACCGGTGGATATCAAACGATTGAAAGAGCTTCTCAGAAAGCAAACACGTTTTTGGATTTTTTTGAAGCTGGTGCTATAGTTTAAGCATAGCACTCTAAGGAAGCATTTTTATCCAGCAAAATGTTAGCTAGGTAAGAGAAAAAAGAAACTATTCTGTATGTTACAGCGTTATAAAAGGGCGTTTTCGAAAATCGGCAACTTGGGTCTGTAGCCTCAGTTATCAGTTTTCGAATGGTTGCTAATTCTCCTGTGAATAATTTTTCTCTAGCAAATGAGTTAGATTTGTCATTGGTTTCCTTCTGTCAGAAGAAGCCCATAAGCTAAGCGGAGCGAATTCTGACTAATTTCGGCAACGCCAGTAAAAAGGACTGGCCTTTAACTAAATCTGACGTAAACGATCTACGAAGTTTGGGTGGGTTTTGTATGCCCCATTCACGCTTAACGGAAAGGACATCTCCGAATGCTCCACTTACGTCCATCTAAGTCTTAAAATCAACATGAAGAACAACCTATCCAGAGATGAGCAGGAGGAAGCAGTTTGGAAAAGTTAAATAGCATCGAGGACTAGTGAAACAAAGAACTTCCGGCTCCGTGTACACCTTTTCGACTCAACGATCACTGTCCTAACGTATGCAGCAGAAATTTCGTCGTTTTGTAAACGTGATAAGAGATCACCTGGAGTTATTGAAATCGAAGTCAAATGGTCGCCGCTAAGAGTATTCCGTACCTTGCAAGCGAGAACAAAGATCAGAAGTTCCGACTCACGGCAACGATCAAAAATCGGAGACGCCGTTTTACACGCCAGGCTATAAAATAAGGTGGGTTGGGCACGTGATGGCTTCCACGACAATCGACGAGCGAGAGCCGTTACCGAGTGGATTACTCGGGATATCAAGCGTTCTTTGGAAAGACCGACCAGCGTGATGGTCTGATTTTTCCACGAAAAGCCTAGAAGAAAGTTATGATGCACAACGAGTTCCTAGAGCGAGAAGGACCCAACTGGGCTGCTCTTGTACGCGGAAAGGAAAAATGGAATTGTTGTTAGTGTTCGCTCAAGCCAGCCGATGATCAAAGGGACGGCACGTGACAGAAGTGATAGCGTATTCGATAGGAGTGAGACACGGAATCAGTTTCTTGACCGATATCCAGAGTTTTTAATACCACATTATGTTTTTGGATAAATAGACACATCATCATAAAGCTTCTATGAAAGAAGCGAAACAATGCACTATTTGCCATGACTGTGTATTTGCCATGAAGGGAGCCAAGTTCTGTGCTCCAGCAAAAACTTCTTGCTGACTCTCCTGCGTGACTGGCTTTCATAAATACCTATTATTCTTTTAGGACGATCCGTAGCATGAAATCACGAAGATGCTGATATATAAGCAAAGCAGGGCCTCATGTGCTTCGAACTCGCGGTAACCTTTTCCGGGAGTCACGCTATCCATTGTGGCAGGCGAGGCACCGTGATTTGCACTCTACAGACTATTCCCGTTGACGGATGTTACAACGGAGCACTTATATACAAAAAACATTATTTAAAGAAAGCAAGTTAGGGTCTCCGTTAGTGTACCTGATAACACGTGCGCAGCGCAAAGTGTGATGGCGGGTTTGATTCCCAACTGAGGTCCTCAGTATTGCCCTTTTGCATGTTGAGAACGTTCAGTGAAAATTCTGAAACGCCTAAATCTCTTAGCAAAAAAGTCGAAATGCTGATGTAAGGCAGGCTTATGTTTTAGTAGTTAGTATTCGATGCACCATAAGGATACCATCTGGGTCACCTGAATTACTTACTTGGACACTTTGACGGTTTGTCTTCACGAACTGTGTGCCCTCCAGAACAACTTCCGGTCTCGTACTCTTGCCCTCGTCGTCCATGGGGGGGGGGGGGGTTTATTCGAGCATGGCCCCTGGCGCGAGTTTCATTTCGTGATTTGTAGAATATCGGCAGGTACGAATACAGCTGATGTGAATACTGATATGAATACAGCTGATTAATTTCCTTAATGAACACATCCATCCGACGTGTAGGTGGTCGTCCTCAGGGACGGCTGTGCTCTCGTGGCGCCCACTCTACACTTCGCTTCTCTATAACTGTCGTCTGTGCTCTCGCTATATGACGGCCCATCTGGGCTTCGATATCGTTGTGTATTATTCTGAATCGCGAAGATGAGATAAATTCCTCACATCTGAGCTGCGCAGGCCGCCTAGGTGTCGAGGATGCCGACTAGTTTTCAGAACATATCGTTCAACTCTCTGTGAGCCGCTCTCAGTAATCTTGACATGGTCGACATATTAACCCACCTCTCCGCTGCATAACAGAGTGCTGGGAGGACTTTTGAATCAAAGGGGCGTAAATTGCGGTCTACTATTTAATGGATGGCTTCTTTGAGAGTCTCGAATGCGACCCACGCTGCTTTCCTTCTTGTTCCAAGTGCCTCGTAAGTGCCTTGTACCAATACCAAGTGTATTTTACCTTTACTTTCAACTGCTTATAACGAAATTCGCCCAAAATAGTAATATTTTGATAATATGATAGCATGATAAGATGTTTTGAGCCTTTTATGAGGTTTGGTCTAGCACGTATCTTCTGCCTCTTTGAAGTGACTTTATGAATTCTAAAATAAAAAGAATGTTCTTAGCCAAACGAGGTTGGTACGCCAGGGCCATACACCGGTGCTTCGGAGGTTCGTCCTCGGAGGTTTTAGAAACAGTCGATTCAATGGATTAGTTTCTGGTCTACCAGCCGAAACCATCGACTGATGGTGATGGACCAGTGTCATTGTGCATTATGCCATCACCACATACCACATACGCCTCCCTCCTTGCTACAATGCAAGGCTTAATGTGGACGGGGTCACTGACGAGGAGGACGAACCTCCGAAACACCAGTGTATGGCCCTGGCGTACCAACCTCGTTTGGGCTAAGAACATTCTTTTTATTTTGGAATTCATAAAGTCACTTCAAAGAGGCAGAAGATACGTGTTAGCCCAAACCGTAAAAATCGTAAAAATTTCCGACGATGATCTTTTGGGATGTATGATCTCCTCTGAAGAGCTTCTTGAAGTCCAGACAAAACGCTTCGACTCCGTCTTCGTCATAGCTTGATGTTATTGCGTAAGCAAAAGATGGTCAAAGCCTGTATTGCCACATCGTTTCAACCGCAATCGTTCTTTACGGTTTCTTAGCTGTTCAAATGAATAGATGTCCATGGTGAAAATCGATCACAGCAAAGCCAACGCCATCGACAACCCAGCAATCGCATCTTCCATGAAACAGTCCTTCTCGGGTTTCGTAAACAGCGTGAAATGGTTGGCGTCTTCCAGGGAACAAATTCGCTTGCTGTTGATGCACGAATGGCGCATTGAGAAAAAACTAGTGACGAGGAGCAGAAGACCAATTGCACGTGGAGCAAGCTCTACCTCAAAGCAATCATAGGCAAGTTGTATACCAGAATCTCCGCAGAAATGCACAGTTAGACGATATCGAAATCAAGCGGTTTCAACTGCTTGCGGTTAACAGATTCGCAAATCAAATTTCCTGCAAAGGGCGTTTTTCAGGTACAAAAGTCGTCAGATCCGAAGTCCTATAAAAATTATCACTTAGAACATCTCGTATTAAACATAAGAAAGAATGACGCTTTCAACGCACTTTAAGATTAAAAAAAGCGAATTTGCATATCTTTATTTCTGCCATTAACACAGCAAAAAAAAATTGTGGGGCCATAGTTATCTCATCGTAATCGTTTCATCATACTTTAGCGTGAGAGAGAGGTAGCACGAGAGAAGAAATGGTAGACGTAGTCAACATGATCAGTTGAGGGTCGACTGTGAATCACTTATAGAACATACATTTTTCATTTCCATGGCTTCAATAGATTGAAAATCGCACTGGTATTGGATTAAATATTTATCTGTGATCACATGGGTATCAGAGTCTTAGGTTTTATCTGGAGTTCTTCAGAGCTCACAAAAATCTTAATTTCAATGGCATAAATTGCACTCCACATGCAAGAAACGCTCGTATGGTCTTTCGATCGCCCAATCAGTTTCGTCGTCAGCACACCTATTAGACGAAGAGCATATGCGCAACGCAAGTGAAATTTGATCTTATTTTTACTGTCGTTCTACGGCCTCCCCAACATTCAAGAGCACCGTTGGAACCATCGAAATCTACATAATCGAATGGTCAATCATAATTCAAGGAAGCAGATCTGTCCTACAGGGAATACGAAAAATAGGACGCGGTACATGGGTTCTGTGACTAAATAGTATTGCTTCCTCATTTTAAGAGAAGAGTCAAGATATCACAGCCGTAAAGTACTGTAAAAATATTATTGACGCATATGATCAACTGTTTCTAAAACCACGTGATAAGCATTCAAAATTAATTCAAAGAAAGGAATGTTTTTAGCCTAAACGAGGTTGGTTCGCCAGGGCCATACACCGGTGTTTCGGAGTTTTCGGCCTCGTCGTCATTGACCTCCGCCTCTCATTAAGCCCTGCATTGTAGCAAGGAGCGAGGTGTATGTGGTGATGGCATAGTGTGCACATGACCCTGTTCCATAGTGTACAGTGACCCTGGTCCATCACCACTGTTCAGTCGATGGATTTCGGTTGGTGGACCAAAATCAATCCATATTATCGACTGTTTTTAAAAACCTCGTGAAAATATTCAAAATGTTTTCAAAAAAGAATGTTTCAGCTCAAATGAGGTTGGTCCAGTGCCATACACCAGTGTTTCGGAAGACTTAATTTCGAATGTTTATCGCGAGGTTTTGAGAACAGTCGATCATCCCGCGTCAGCTAATCAAGATAAGGTTTCTCGATTTTCATATAAAATAATAAAAGCTAAAAGGATAAAGCTCTCGGCTTGATCAATCCCTGAGGGATGCGCCATGCATTCGACTTCAATTTTTAACTTCGTTTGAGGTGATTGAACGCTTACCTGGACATACAATGACTCGCGGAGGCCTCCCGCTGAACCGAGTCAGTGCTGCTTATCCTCCCAGACAAGTCTGAGACCTGTGCCAATTTACCGACCCCGGAGGGATGGATGGCTTGGTGAGCCATGAGCGCGAGATCGAACTATTGACCTCGTGTGCGACGTAGTGCACCTCTAACCACTGCGCCACATGCGCTCCTTTATCGTGAAGTTTTGAGAACAGTCGATCATCCCGCGTCAGCTAATCAAGATAAGGCTTCTTGATTTTCATATAACAGTTATAATATGAATGAGCGTATATTGTCTCATAGTGATAAACGATTTTTTGTCTAGCACGTACCATGCTAAATACTACTGACGTAATGGTCACCTAAGTATTATTTTATAAATTTGACAACATACAAGGTAGTGCTTTTCGAAAAAGACACTTCTTTAGCTCACTAAGACTTTTGGCGTTGAACAGAAAATCAAAATATCTGCATTTGCGAGACTATCACAGATGCAGAGACACAGAACGCTATGCTGTTTGTTTTATGGAAAAACATAAGTGAATGCGAGGTAGCTGGTTGATACGCAAAACTCTGAACATCAGGCGGAGGCCAAACTCGCATTTCTAGCTATGCTAGAAAGTGTAAAGAGGTTTAAACACTGCTACAAATAGCAAAGTAATGAATCGTGGTAGATCATAAATGATGTATATCTGTTAGGTGCACAGATATGACTTCGCCGCTTTTTCCTGTAATAATAACAAAAATAAAAAAAATGTAAATTCCTTCTTTTGCTTGAAAGTGAGATGATAACGCTAATTATTTATAGCTTTTTTATATTCGAAATACATTATATGGTTGTTTTCATGGGAATTTGAAAATGGTGACGTTTGTATGCGAGAAGCCCTATTTTTTTAATTTGCAAGTTTTTATAAAGAATTTGGTAATCTCAAGTTAATCTGAAGGTGCAATGTCGGCAGATTAAGGCAGGTAGAGGAAAACCTCCTCAAACCTCCCATCTCGCTTCTTTCAACGTTTTTGATCGCTTTTGCAATATGTACTAGAGCATCATCATGCAGTGATATTTCAAAGTTCATGTCGCTTTAGTTTGCTAATACGATTTGTGCCATAAAATTGCATGACCTCGGTATCGCTCAGTTGCGCATTTTCTGCGAGCATTTTGGTATAAAACTTGCCTGTACTTGCTTAAAACTGACCTCGCAACAAGCTCCATTAATCTTATGCGCCACTTCACTAGCATCTGCCCTTTACACGCCATTCGCGCATAAACAACAAAAGATTTTCTTACCGCTACAGCTCCATCTTAGCGCAAGTATAGGCAAGTTGTGTGCCAAAATGTTCGTAAGAAAATGCGCTATTGAAATATACCAAAATGAAGCAATTTCGCTTGCATTTGATTAAGAAATCTGCAAGGTAAAATTATCGCAAATGGCGTTCTTCAAGTAAAAGTATTTTGTGTACAGAAAACATATAAACAGATAGCATTTTTAGCGTACTTCCAAACAACAAAAAATTGCATATCGTGATTTTTTATTTTTACAACAAAAAAAATGGCGGAGTCATATATGTATACTAAATCTGTCTACATCGTATATGTATATGAATTATATGTATATATATATATATATATATATATAATACTTATGCACATGTACATGTAAATATATGTGTGGACATATATGCATGCGCACATATGTAATATAATGTGTGAGTGTATGTGGACGCATGTATGCGTATGTGCATGCGTATATATGAGATTACATATGTATTATGTATATATGAATGCAGCTATATATATATATATATATATATATATATATATATATATATATATATATATATATATATATATATATACACTCATTAGCTGCCAGCTTAACTATGTTTAGTGTCCACATGTGCTTAACAGGCCGAACCCGTTGACACTTGGTTGCTTACATTATACCTTGTATTGGAGAATGATAGCAGAACAATGGCATCAGTGGTGTAGTGGCAGCACGTAACCCAGTAAAGGTGAAACGTGGGTCAATCTCACGTCTGAATTCCAGAGCTTTGCATAACGCTCATCATCTGTGAATATGTGGTTTTGATAGCATAACCCTGCCAGAACATAACAAATCGTTTTACTACAATGTAACAGGGAAAATGAGATCGAGTTTTACATGTTCGGTGCGCTTTTTTACTGGCTATATAGTCCACGTGTGTGGTGGTCGTAAATTAGATCGGCGGCACCCCATCGATCAATCGAGTTACGTTGGCGCGTTACAAGTAAAGTGCGATTTTTATCAATCAATTGGGAAACTTTCCTCCACTTTGAAAGAAGCTTCACATTGAATATATGATTTCAATATGCCTTCTAATCATTTCTGAGTCACGCATGTTAGCGGTCTGTCAAAGAGTCATTTATGTCAGCACTCTTTGAGTTAAGCTGTGGTCTCAAGAAAACACTCGAAACGAAAGTTATATATTCAAAATATGTGATTCTGGTAGTACAAGATTTTCTCTACACGTTCAAATTCTTTTCGTGCTTTCAGCATAGTATTAGTTGAACTACGCCGCCGATACAAAAGATTAGTTTATTTTGAATTTCAAAGCGTTATAAGGGCGTGTTTTCAAAATACGGCCGTGTATTACACTAGCCTGAGATTCAAGCTTTCGAATGATTTCTAGCACTCTTGTGAAAAGTTCTTGTCCAGCAAGAGAGATCGTTTTTTCATCCCGTGCTGTCTAAGGAAAGAGAATCAATTTTTCGCTTGGTTTTTGAAGACTTCAAGATTTTCGTATTACTCTGATACTACATAATTTTTTTATGCACTCATACACTTTTATTGCACATATAACTCTTATGTGCGAAGAAAACCTCTAGTGTAAAAAGTGATCTTACTTCCGCCCCTACAGTACACTGATAACTTATATACCAAATTTAGCTTTGAAATCAACGAGATTTACGCCATTGAAAGAATATTGATGTAGTCTAAAAAAAACTTCATTCACAGACACTAGACGTGCAAACAAAGCTTTCTAGGCGTAACACATTTCATTTCCGTTTACAGCGAATTAAGTTCCTAAAACCAAGCACGGTGCTGTATTCGCCGAGATTTAAGCTTCATTAAACTACTAAAAAAGCAAGTTGAAACGTTTCGTCTAACGAGAAGAATTTTTGATAATTATAGGGCTGGAAACGACATCCGCCGCCGGAAGGGATTAACAGTGCATGTGAGCTATGTGACGCTTACTGAGTTACTTTTTTTTTCTAAAGAAATGCCGACTAACGCAACTCTGGCGAAGGCGATCAATATCTGATTGAACGCTAGATATTGCAAAATAAAAGCTGCAAAACAACTCGTGTTAGCTTAAACAAAAGCCCAACACTTCTTGATATTTGACTGGGACTATAAAAAGTTGGTCTCGGAAACAATAGATTAGCTAACACTAGAATTTCACCATCTAAGAAACACTGCAATTTCACTATCAAAGAAACACACCGTGCCCTAGCCTATTGACCCTAATGAAGAATCTTTTCGAATACATGCTTCAAAACATCAGGTGGCACTAGACGAAATTTCATATTATATTCGTCTATTTTGGCCATATCTCTAAACATTGGATGTAAAAAGAGCCGTTTCTGAAAATATGCATTGCCGGAAATGAAAAAGAACAAAAAAGTTTGACTAGCATAACGTTAACAAAGAGATACTAAGCTGAAAGAAAAGTTCCTTGACACCGGCTGAAAATCACATGTGTATACAAAATTTAGTCAATACAACAACATTTATTCGTTAAAATAAAGACCATCATTATCCGTGATCTTCTGCCAACGATCTGCATACTTCCCATCTGCTCGAAATCGCCATTCCTCGGGCTTTTATTCAAAAAACTCCTAACATGCCTCTTGACCTCATCGAATGTCTCGAATCGGCGTCCACGCAGGAAATCTTCCCTTTGAGCGGGACTGAATCTCGGATCAAACGGCGCAGCATCTGGATTGCAGGCTGTGTGCGGCAAGACCTTGACTGTCTCCAATTCATTAAACTTTTCCTTAATCCTATTTTTACTGTGCAAGGTTTGGTATCGTCTTGCTGAAACAGCGCGCACTTTGACGAACAGTATTGGGTACGCATCAAAAGTTTCTCGGGAAAATATTCCTGAAATAATCCCATGAATTTACAATAATTGATACTGTAAAACAAAGACAAAATTCGAATTATTCGTGGATGATATGGAACCTTTCCCTCAACTTAGTTATATTGCATTCAATGAGTTGAGCAACTCCAAAGAATCAAAATAGAGAAAAGAGTAATATGTACTATTTAGACACCAGTAGGACTTTGATTCATCATAGTGCTGAGACATTCACGAAAAACAGTTCGAAAAAGGCACCGGATTCTTTGCAATCTTTTCAACTTCCATCATGTCTTCTTTAGTTGCTATCATTCCCATGGTGTAGAAATTTAAATGACCAGCCAAAATTTCACTGAAGAAAATGTTGATAACAAGCTGACACATTAAGCGATTATCCGAAGACAATCTGGAATTTGTAGTGGAATTTGTATGATTTTTGAAAACGTTCAATGAAATTATTTATGATGTTCATGTATAACTTCTCTACACTGTCACTGAATATACGTGTGTGCAATACTTACTTTAATACTTTGTCTGACGCATATCACAGCTTTTTTCTACCGCGTCTCAGTACTTCTCGCATTCTATTAGTTCAATTTGTGTTCTTCATGGAAGTCGTAGAGTACTGGTTGAGCACGTCTCTTTGTAATCTCAAGATATGCCAGCTGTAGCAATGTAGCGTTCCATAAGTATTCGTGCTGACTCCTGGAGAGTGCTGAGGAGTGGAGATTGCCCCGTGACGCACCGCACGAGCATCCACCACTCGGCACACAACTCCCCTGACACATGTGATACTGCAATATTCGTAAACTATAGTCACATCCAAGTGCATATGGGGGCGAATTCGGTAGCACACATCACATTCATCGCGTAATGTAAAGACTATTTTTTTGATGCATAATCTATTCCGCGGAATTTCCCAAAGATGCCGAGTAAAGAGCCAATGATGAGAAACTACCTTCTAAACATCACCACTTGCAAAAAAAGTGTATTTGTGACGAGTAAGCTGGTATCAAACATTGAGCAAGAAATAATAAAAGAGTTGCTGTATTGATACTTCTGTCCTTACATCTTGTGACGTTCAGACTTTCTGTGAATCATAATTGGAACAATACTGAATTAATGATTGCTACACCAACCGACTTTAATGTGACGCACTTAGTACGATATGCATTAGATCAAGTATGATGCTTCGCTATCCTTTTAGAACACTTTTTCTTAGTGGCGTTTCGTGAATAAATGGACCATCGAGTTGGTGCGCTTAACATTACGAGGACGTCAGCCCATAATGGCTCTCGTCCACTGGATGCCAAAAAAGCGCACTACTGTCCAGTCCACCTTATCTTTGATAGCTTCGTGTGTAGAACGGCAAATCTGACTTTCAATCGCTGACATAGGTCAAAACTTCGGATCCTTTCGCTGATTTGCAAGGTACCGGATACCAATTGTATCAATCTTTTGACTGCATGTTCAAAAACGTCAAGTGATCTTCGATCATTCTTACGTAATAACAAGGTTTCTGAGGCTCGCGTTAACGCAGGGATAGCCGTTGAATCATGAAGGTGGGCAGATGTCAGGTGTTCTTCATTTCCTTCACTACATCTGCGCTGCACTTGTACACTACTCAGATCGCTCGCTTCCTCATGTTCAACTCTGGAGCTAGCTACATCATTCATCATACTAACTTCCCGATAGACGTAACTGGAGCATTCGAGGACAATCATTCGGCTAGGAGTGAATAGAGAATTCAGAATTGATTCGTTCCTACTGAACATCGTTTCTGTGAAATTCAATCGGAGAGCAATCTTTCTATAAGCGTTCTTGAAAACGCTCAACATTCGTTTTGCCTAGCTGATTTTAGTCTAAGAAAACAATGCCATCGGCGGAACGAAAAAGTTTCAAGATTTTGTCGTCAAAAAATTGTCGTTTTTTACTCCCATGTTGTCCCATTCCAATTTCAGCATGATGTTCTAGAGTAAATAACAAGACTAAAGCCTTCGGCGTTGCTCAATCCCTGAAGGGTGCGCCATGAATCGTCTCTCAATTTTTTGCCTCGTTTGAGGTGATATAATGCATACCTGCCCTTTACAACAACTCGCGCTGGCCTGCCACCATATCGCGGTGATTCTGCTTATCCTCTTAGACAAGTCTACTACCAATCCGCTAACCCGAAGAGATAGAGGGCATTATGAGCCCTGGGCGCGAGGTCAAACCATGAACCTTGTGTGCTACAAAGAGCACCCCTAACTACAGAGCCACATGCGTTTCGAAGCCTAGTAATGAATAATTCGGTTGAGACGGTAACACCTTTCCTACCCCTATTCTTACGCCAGTAATATTGTCGCTGTACAATGGTGATATTTTGGTTCGGGATTTTTTAAAAATTCGCGAAGAATCCTTGTGTACTCCTGCATCAAAGGCCTTCTTCAGATCGATAAAAGTGAGCAGAGCGGTATTTTGCACTCGTAAGGCTTCACATGTTTTGTTATTGTGGACGTGGTCTACAGTACCGAGTCCTTCTCAAAAGCCTACTTGTTCGCAAGGCTCTAGTTCGTCTAGCCTTTCTCAAATCCTGTTAATGATGACTGGAGCAAAGAGTTTCTAGACGACGGACAGCAACCATATCAAGGGATGATTGCATTTGCAGTGAAATTTTTCCTTAATTAACAATAACACAAAGAACCTTACAAATCTGGCAGGCAGCGAGTGAAGATCAGGGTCCGTGTGTTGATGAGAACTGGCGAGAGACTCTTCAGGTGTTTTGGTTGATCCTGTCCAGATTAAGTGCTGTTTTATTCTTCACCAACGAAACGGCGTGTAGGCCTTCGGGCAGGTAAACCGGTAGAATGGCAAAGTAATCCTCTTCTGTTTCTTCTATTGCGGTAAGATGACGTGGCCAGTGAAGAGACCTGGGTAGCAATCGTGGATGATATTATCCTTACCTTTCAGGAAGCTGTTACTGTTCCGTCAAGGCGTCGAGTGCTATCATCTTGTTCCTGTAATTGCGAAGCATAGGCGGGCTTCCTGAATGCTTCACTTTCTCTTTTAAGATCTTCTTATATCGTTTTTCTATAGTGTTTTGCAAGTTCGAACATGAACTTTGGTGCATGCGACCCGTGAAATTCCACGTAGGCGTATGAGCTCGAGTGTTTGTAGAGATAAACGTCTGTTGGTAACTTTAGCACTCTACGCTTTCAAAGCGTTAACGTGATGGAAGATGTTGGATGATCAGGTAGTATTTTTCGTCAATGTTATTGATGTCGGTTTCTTCAAAGAGCCGAAATGATTTAAAAATGTCACAGTTAATGGTAGTTCTGGGATTTTTGCTTGAATTCAGCCTCTTCTTCCGTTTTCGCGAATAAGCAGTATTGCGCAGTAAAGGTGACTGTTTGATCCCGTGTAGCGATTTTACAACATCAACAACATCGATTGGGAGATATCTTCGAAGTACTTATATACATTGCGTTTCATTATAGTACATCGAATGAAGACTCCCCACGTCCAGCGCTGAGAGTGAGGCTTCTGCACGAACGGTTTCAGTCGCCATATATCTCGGATAGCCTCTCACCCTGCTCGTTCCAGCCTAGTCCGTGGGTCCCGATGTGATGTTTCTCAGGTGTTCTTTGGGCCAATTTCGATATAAAACTTCATGATAATCTTATGGAAAGCATGGCTTTTAAAAAAAATAATTCCGGGACAATTAGAACACTTCGACCTAGTCTTCATCATAACTTGATTTGACAGTCTCAATAGGTGGCATATTCTCGTCTCAGCTAGGCTGAAGACGTCGCACTGTATCCTTTTTGCTTCTTATAATATATCCTTGATAGAGAATTTTTATGAAAGTCTTCGTGAGTTGTAGATACAGGTCGTCACCTTAGTCGGTTTCAATATTGGCAGCCTATCCATACTCGTCATTCCTGGCGCTGCTGTACCAGGGCTCTTTCAAAGTCATGAAGGAGGATTCGTTTTTACTAGTGTTTATTTAGGATTTTATATCCAACACACAACTTGCTGAGCTCTGAACGTGAGGCTAGATGCTCACAAATAGTCTTCCAGTTTCTTTTCGAAAGGACAGGGATAAGCTTTACTGTTGGAGGCAACTTCTAACCGCTTCCGCGTATATTCCAACCGTTTGATTATAGGCTTACTGCTAATGACTCATAAAATAGGGATATATCAGATTGGCGCTGCAGAAACAAGTAGAGCTCTTAATAACAGAACCGATATATTATAGCCAATGTGCAACTGATGACGAGAACATCTGGCTCACTGAAATCAAATACGCATAGGAATGGATGCTCAGTTCAATCAGTCATTTTCAACACACTGCCGCAACAGATTCTCACTGCGTCCACCACTCATGTCGGATTGCTCAGATGAAAGAAAAGCCGTAATTGTCCAAAGCAACTTATAGCCGTACATATCTTTACTGTTTATATAGATGTACTCACTTCATAGATGCTGGAGGACAGTGAAATACTAACCATATCAACATGAACTAGGCGGTGGGATCCTATTACACACTGTGGGCAAGGAGTATTTATAATCAACAAGCAAATTACCATAATGAATAACGATTGTACAAGAAATGACTGAAAGTTTTTATTAGGCTCACTACGCACCAAGATAATTCATGGAACAATTCAAGTAATTCTGCGTTTCATGGTGAAAACAAAGGCGATTCCTACCCAATATTCTTGTTCACTAACTCGGCTTGTATAATTCCTTCGTTGTCGATTTGCTCTGGGCAGGAAAGCATTGCACACATGAGGTGCACGCGCAGTTGATCCTGAAACTACTTTTTCAATAGGCAATAAACAAAGACTCGTGTTGTACTATGAAAATAGATTCGTAATTCTTTTGAGAATAGAAGTGCCGAAAAATTCTATCAAAAGGTCGTGTATATTCAATTTTTATTTCGAATTAACTTAAGAAATGTAACTGCTTGCACGTGACTAACAATCATTTTTGCGATCATGTTAGAAGTGCCAAATCTTTGAACGCATAATGCTTGAGATGTATTGAATTCTTTGCATGCATGGAATTGGGTGCTGAATGGATGAAGTGCAGTTTTTCTGAACGTTTTTATTTTTTAGTTGACAACTTGTTCAACAAAGTCCCTCTTAACCTGGATGTAGAGCGTGAAACACTAAACTGTGTAATCAAGAATTTGTGAATGAGAAATTTCTTGCGGTCACTTGATAGGATGACGATGGTGCAAAAACACTTGCATGTAGACGATGCGTCATACAGTCTACCGTGCGGATCCTAGAACTTCACGTATTCAATGCGCTTTCTCGTAATCGCCCTCCATCAAAGTCTCCAAATGTTTCATATGTCGACTACTGCTTGAGGATTTCGCCTTCTTCATAGATGTCGGCAGAATGTTGGTTTATACGACTCTTCACGCAGTCTTGAAGTAGTCTAACTAAGACGTTCCCTATCGCGTTCATTAAATGATTGCGAAGGAGCGTTAGCATGAAAACGCACCAGTGTCGTGCTTATCATCCTGCTTGTTGGTACACCACACACTATTACGCTACCCAGTACACATAGCAAAGAAGAGCATCTATGTTGATGGAGTGAAATCCCTACATATCTTCAATGTTTTCAAATCCTCAAATCCTACATCTATTGAAAAGTTAACGCCTGTTGGAAAAATCAGCAGATCTACCTATACGGAATTGGACGTATCATGAAACAGCTACAAAACTTCGAGTGCAAGTCATTATGTGTTGAAATTTCTCAAAGAAAACAGAAATTAAAAATGCTTTGAAGAAACACGCACGCTCACAAAAGCCTAACATGGAAGTTCAGGCTCAATATTACAGAGAGATTGACAGAGATCCTGAGAGCTCAAACGATGAGAAAAATTTTAGATGACCGGACAGAATTTTTTTTATTTACCCGCCTCTAGCAGTGGTATGATGTTACAGATATCCCCACTAATGTAGATCGATGCAAAAAAATTTTTGCATCAACTGGAACTTGAACCAGCATTTCACCCTATCCGGAGCGCGTGCTCTAACTCGATGCACTATCGGACCTTGTTTCTCATCATTTTTGCAGGCTTCAACGCATCTATCTGTCGGCAATCAGTAGTCAACGGTAGCCGACATTGACACTGAACTCAATCATGCTGATAGATATTGCGTATTGGATGATCAAACAGAACTCCTTTTACTCAACTGGGCCAGAACACTCGCCCCCTGATAAGGTGGAACGTGCGTTTGAGTCTCGTGTGGCGCAAAAATTTTCGAACATCACTCTACATCAGTGAATATATCTATAACGTCATATCACTGTAGGATGTTCTTTGTTTTCTTCACTGACATTTTCAATGCTCTTAAACGTCCCCACGCCGCCTAAAACAAGCAGCTCGGCCGTTATATTGTATTATAATATGTTATTGTACTAATGTATGGACTACTAAACTCTGTATTGTGCCGCATCACTATTATTCAATAAACAATATTGCTACCACCTCGAAAAAGCTTATCAAGATAAAACTACTGATTTATTCCAACAATGTCGAGGTTAGTCGATAGTTGGTTATGGTAAATACTTTGAGATGTCTCCAAAACACTCCAAGAAAAGATTTGAGAAAAGAAGAATTCTGTTTGGTCATCCAATACACAATATCTGTCAGCATGACTGGGTTCAATCTCGATATCGACTACCTAGGCCGAATCGTCAACGGTTGGTTACTGACGGATAGATGCGTTGTAACGAAGAAAGAATGGTCGCACAACAGTTATCTACAGTGTAACGGGTTAGAGCACATACCCACGCACTGGGTGAAAAGCGAGTTCGAGTCCAGCCTGAGGCAGTTTTGCACATCACTCTACATCAGTAGGATGAAAAGGATCATCAGTTTAAGTATATTATCGACCAAAGGTATACTAATACATACTTCTTCGTCCAGATCAATACTACTGCGAGGAATATCCAAAGAGCTGAGGTATTCCTTGGTTGGTAGAAGAGCAAATGGTTTTATCTGGAAAGAACAAAGCGATTAGCGTAGTGCGTACCGAGTTTCATTGAACAGTGGCTTAAGTAGCGAAAACCTTGCTGATACTAATAACCTACAAGTACTAATTAGCTGTCAGGATACCAATAT
The DNA here is from genome assembly GCA_019055375.1 of Parelaphostrongylus tenuis. Taxonomy (NCBI): domain Eukaryota; kingdom Metazoa; phylum Nematoda; class Chromadorea; order Rhabditida; family Metastrongylidae; genus Parelaphostrongylus; species Parelaphostrongylus tenuis. Next base: position 18,429 of record JAHQIW010006970.1, on the reverse strand, counting down.
TTATACGACCAATTACTGAGACCTCTACAGAGGAGCTTTTTGTTAGAATGATATTAGGTTCCTTCTGACTATAAAGGAATTAGTGAAAAACTGACATCATCCGCTAGGTAAGAAGTTGCCATCGGAGTGTTAGTGATTTTTCAAAAGCTTAGACTTCAGTCTACAGCGCCAAGTCGCCGATTTTTCTAAACAACCTTATATAACGCTGTAGAGTGCAAAATAGAACCAACCTCAGATGCGCATATTTCTCGCCGAACAAAGCTCTTTCTTTGGACTATTAGTAATAATTCGATAGCATAATCGTTTTTGATTCTAACCTATGCTTATATCTTAAAAAGACCTTTCTCTGCAACGCAACAGGTAAAATCAGTCAAATACGCAAGTGTAAAGCAAAGAGATCTTTGGCCAATTCACGTGCCCAAACGTGAGGCGGGCACGTTCAATGACGCTGTAATCATCGACATTTCGGGCATATAAACGTGTAAAGAAGTATCACGTCAGCACTTCACGTAGCCGCTCAATGCACAGAAACGTGGATTGGCCTAAGACTCCCTTGATCACACATGCGTGTTCAACTTATTTAAAGTGCTGCATTGCAGAAAAGCGGGCTTTTCAGGATATAAGCATAGTGATGGAATAAAAACTATTACCTTATCGAATTATTACTGATAGGTTAGAGAAAGAGCTCTGTTCGGCGAGCGCTGCAACGCAAGAAATTTACTTCCATAGCAGCGTCAAAACAAGGCTTCTTGGAAAATTAGCGATGGGGGCTGTAGCCTCAAGTCTCAGCTTTCGAATGGTTCCCAACACTCCTATGAAAAGTTCCTCTCCAACGAATGATGTCGGCTTTTTATTTGTACCCTTACAATCAGAAAAAACCAATTTGTCCCAAAACTTTGGAAAACTTTCAATCGAGTGTTTCCAAAAGCTGGCTCGAAAATTCAGTGTACTGAGAGAATGTTCAACGCCTTTCCGAGGTTGATACGCCACTAGCTACGTGCCTCTCGGCGGTTTCGCCGCCTCATCAATCGATTGAAAGGTATTGGTGCGTGCTTGTAACAGCGCGTAAGCTATCGACTGAACACCAGTGAAGGTTGTGACCATCTCTGCTGTCGATATGGAGTGGAATGTAAGTCATGTGGTTATGATAAGGCAGGGGAGACCGCCGAAATGTACGTGAGCCTTTGGCAGCCAAACGCGAAAAGGCGAAGAACATTCTCTCAGACTATTTCAGACATCGTTCGGTAGCTTTGATCCTACAAATTTTGAAAGTTCCTTTTTCCACGAAGGCCTTGTTAGGACGTTGTAATAACCAAAAGAAAACTACGTTTTATCTTCGGCGCAGTTGGCGTCTGTTCTTGTGCATTTAACCAAAGTTTTGGTGGTCATTTAATTATTCAAATATCCATGATTCAGCAACTGGACTCAAATCAGAGTACGTCTTGGTAGAGCGCTGTAAGAGTGGCAAAAACCAACCCCAGTTTCTGTTTTATTGAAATTGGCGTTTTCAAATGGTTACTGAAAGTGTGGTGAAACTTCACGCACAAAGGGAAACCGTTAAAATATCACGCGGTGAAGTTATGACTCATTTCTCTGGGCTGTTACAACACATCATAATACTTAGATGTTAGACGGCGATAAGTGGATATTCGACATAATTCGCTGCACAAGGATTTTGCATAGGAGTGCTAGTGACAATTCGAAAGCTTAAATCTCTGGCTAGAGCCGTACAAGATCAGTTCTGATAAAAACCTTTCTATGACTCTGTAGCATTCGAAAAAAATCTATGTTTTACACTCTCTGCACGCTTTCATTATTCTCACTCATATAATTCGCTGGAAGCACAAGAAGCATATATACGCGCAGAGATGATTTCGTAGTATCTGAGTTTTTTTTTCTTTTTTCGAAGCGGTGAAGAAATTCTCAATTGAAAACAAGTTGGTTGCAACCCACATATCTAACCTGTATCGATCGCCCGCCCCTCCCCCTCGCTCCTACAACCGTGAGTTGACGGTAGACAGGCTCGCCCGAATACGTGAAAATCGATGTTTCCACTGCTACACTGCAATGAAACGGTCTTTCCCAGAAAATAAGCACAGCATTGGGATCAGTTAAACCTACGCTACAGAATGTTACTAATAGCCTAAGAAATGAGTTCTGTTCGGCGAGGTGTAGAGCACAAATGTCTTCTTTCTTCTATAGCTCGATCAAAAGAGCTTTTCCAGAATGTAAACATATTTTTGAGTTTTTCGAGACTTGTGCTATCGAAAGAGTACTAGCACTTCAAGGAACGAGTTCTGTCCGGCGAGATAAGAAGAGAAAAACGCGTGGTCGTGTGGAACATAATTCTATTCTGGATTTCACAGCATTACGAGAGGTGTTTTGAAAACCGGCATGTATGGCTCTAGCCAGAGAGTTCGCCTTTCGACTGAATACTAACATTCTTATGAAAAAATCTTGTCCAGCGGGTGAGGTTGAATATTCGCTTATCGCCGTCTGACACATAAATGACTACATCAGCAATATTTCTCTAGCAAACAAATGCAGTATTAGAATCACCGGAAATTTGAGTGATCGAACGATTACTATAGGTCGAGGGGAAAACGAAAAACGAGCGAAATGGTTAAATTCAAAGCGTAGAGAGCGCAAACATTTCTGAGAATGTTTGTGAAATTTCGAAACCGCATCAATGCCGCCGCATGTTGCTGTAACGCTTCATAAAAAAAAAACGAATAGTTGATGTCGACCCCACGTTAGGTTTGATGCAGGGATTTCTCCTTCGTCGTCAAAAATAGGGAAGAGGAAGTGTGATTATGTACTGTAAAAGATCAATCTCAATTTATTGAGAAATGCGACGCTGAGTCTGTGCTCTCCTAACTAATGTAATTTCGAAATTTTCGAGTCAATCCGACTTCAGAAGACTACTTCAACGACACAGAAAGTATCAGATAACTGCGAAGACCAGCATCTAATCACGGCAGCTGTAAAGATGAAGCGATTTTGTCAAAGTTTCAGGCGCAATAAAGTTTCGTCGATCATTTGCGACACACATCTCCACTAATGGTAACTATGATGCAAATTATGCTGCTTTGAACTGATTACAAAGCAATCACATGTGGAGTGGCAAAGGGCTTATATTTGACAGACGTGGAAAAAGATTTCAGCTTTTGCTGAGAAAAGGAATGAAAAGGCGGAAATGAAAAAGATGAAAAAGGATATAAGAAGAAAAGAAAGACAAGAAAGAGAGAAAAAAGAAAGAAAGCGATGAAAGCAGTTGAGGAGAGAACAGAAATAAGGGTGAGAAAGAAAGTAAGAAAGAGAGGAAGATGAAGAAATGAAGAAGCGATGATGACGTACTCATCTGAGACAAGGCAGAACCAGGATGAAAACACGTTCATATTTGATGGACGGTATCGAGGGCTTTCCATATTAAATGGAGAGCGCTATTTCACGACAATGTGGTTGATCGTTGGGGAAATTGTAGAAACGTCAGTTGTTCCACAGTATTCAGGATATTTATGAAATTTAGCAAAACTATCAACATCGTTGGTTGATTCTAGAAGGAGACTTCTGCTTCGTTGCTTAGTCCTTTGAGTCTTAACTTGATTTTTTACGCGGCATCCGGCGAGCGCAAGCGGTTACAATGACAGTTGAATTATCCTCGAATGAAATTTAGATTTTCAACACCACTAAATGGAATTCGATCGTCAGCAAATGATTGAATATGATCGAAAAGACTTCAATAGGGTTATTTTCGGAATATTCCAAAACTGAGCGCATGTGGCGCAGTCATGGGTACTCTGCGTCGCTCACGAGGTCAATGGTTCGATCGTCGCGCTAATGGCTGACCAAGCCATCCATCCCTCTGTGGTCGGTAAACTGGTACCACGCTGGTCTCAGACTTGTCTGGGAGGATAAGCAGCACTGATTCAGTACGGCGGGAGGCCACCACGAGTCATTGTAAAGGATAGATGTGCATTTAATCACCTCGAATGAAGTTAAACATTGAAGAGGAATGTATGGCGCATCCCTCAAGGATTGATCAACGCCAAGAGCTTCACCCTTCATCCTTTATGCCAATACAGGTGACAAAAAGAATGAACTGTTCGTCAGAGATGACACTGCACATCGCAATGTGATGCCACTTCATGGATAATTAGGAGCAACTTTCTACCATTAAAGAACTTCAAGAGTTGAGACTTCTATAGAACTGTGGAAGAGGCTTTGTTTTATTGTATTACGGGTTATAACTTTTATTATTTTTCATCTAAGCCTGATATCAACATTGTTTTTAATACTATTATGAATTAAAAAGTCAAAATTGATTCCTATTTTATTTCACTATTTTTTGAAATTACTGCTTTCATTGCTATCATTATTACTATTATTATTATTTTCACTTTTCTGTATTTGACGGAGATGTAGTTGATGGTTGCGAAATTGTGGATACGCCAATTTTTCCACAGTAATTAGGGTCTTTGTGAAAATTCATTATTCACAACAATATAAAAAAAGACGATGTGAAGACGAATAAATAAAGTGTCCAAAAGTATTATGAGTCATAGTCGCTATTTTTCTAGTGAAGTACCAAATGGATTCAATAGATGAAAACAAGTAGATAGAATTGGTCGAATGCAAATTTATCAAGGCTTATTCTGGCCACTCAATAAAAGTCCTTCAGAATACTTCTAGAAGTTGTTTATTGAAGAGACTATGCGCTTCTGTAATACACATTTCTGTTAGACAACATCGTGGAAAGAAATACAGAGAAAGAATATGAAATGCACTGTTTTCTCAACTATGCTACTTTCACCTTGAATAGTGAGGATTTCTAGGACAACTGGGCATTAATTTCACTAGACACGTTTGTAGAAGTCTTTCTAATAATAGTCTTTTTTTTCGAGAGAGATTTTTTACAATTAAATAGTCACCATGTAAAACCAAAAAATCCGCTGTGAAGTTAAAACAGCGCTTTCAAAAAGTAAAACGTTATCTTTCTCATTAGTGAAACGTAGTGCGAAGGTCGTTTCAAAATCCGAGCTTAGTAAGAAAATCGGTATTTTTCATACTATCGAACGACAACAAAAACAGACTAAAAAGAAGCAAGTGTTCTTTGTAATAGTTGGAAATATGTAACTCTCTGCAACAATGTGATTTTATCGTTGAAACATAAGATATTTCCTGACAGAGGGGCGTTATTTGAGCTGAAAAAAATAGCTTAGAAGAAGCCTCTTCTGTGGTTCTCTATCATTTGGCAATGATATTGTTCCCTCAAAACATCAGTTTACGAAATAAGCTCTCATACTTCCATGGCAGCACGCCGAATTCAAAATTTACCGTCACGTGCAGCGCGATACGTGCCACTTAGAATTTAACCTTTTGACAACGACATGAGTCGTTTTTATCTCGTCTCTCTCTGTCTCTCGTCTATGTCGGAGTGAATACATGTTCGCGCTCTTCTGTGTGGATGAACTTATCATATTATTCCTATACTTGTTTCAGATTATGATAAATACTGCAAAACTTACGATCAGCAATTCTACAATATCCTGCAAAAATCTCACATTTATTGGTTGCATGCAGTTTATGAAAAGTCTTATAACAGTATGCACAAACAATCTAGGAAAGCACTCATTCAACAAATCAACTTCACTATATTCATTGAGAAGCATTAGCGTTGTTTCTACTACTGATAGTCTCACTGAGATCTCCAATACTCTATCAAATTTTTATAACGATCCAATCATTTGCTTACGACTACTTCCAAATTTCATCGCAAACGACCTCATTGACACTATAGCTCGCCATGCGATCGTGTCGTGCGCCGTGCAAGAATTCAACGTCGTTGTGAAGAGGTTGAAGATTGAGACTTTCCCAGCTCAATTAATTGCACTATTATTTCTTATGATAACCCTAGATTGCATCGATTTTATTTCTGGTTCGTACGATGATGTTTTGAAGCATTTTTTTCCTTAAGAACGTTTCACTCTGGCGTCGATATCGGGTTCTCATGCAATAAAGGAAGCACTGCTCGATAGTCACCTCATATTCCTTCCGAAAATATTCATATTCACAATTCCATAGGGGATTTGGTTATCTTGAAATAAGCATCACTATGACATTGATATACTAGTAATTCTCACCTTTGTATTTCGCTAGTCTAACCACTGCGGGAATTTTTTCGAGGTTTATCCGCTAAGAGACGACGTGTACCTGCTGAGATACACGATTATTTGAAGGCCTTTCTCTCTGGACAAAGCTTTTCTCTTAGGGATTCGGTAATCTTGCGAAGCTTAAATCTCTGCAATTTCAACAGAATGTTTGGTTCTTGAAAAACCTTTTTATTACGTTGTAGCAGCGAAAATAACATTATATTCCATACTCAGTTTGCTAATTGCGATGGGCTAGTATGAGCCTCTTTGCCAAACTCTCATCAAACATTCAATAGCACAAATCTCAAGGGTTTAGACACTGCAACTTGTTTTTCTAAAAGGTTATCTTGGTACGCTGCAAAAGCGAAAATATGATCAGGTTTCGTACTCGGTGTTTTTATCGTACAGACAAGTTTTCTATGCATGAAAAACGTATGACCATGTCGAGAGAATCACGGACTATCAAGTATCACAGAAAACCGAACATTTCACTTTCCAAATGGACTAAAAATCCTAAATGAATAACGAAAATTGGACGCCTCTTGCTAATTGCGCTGTGCGATCGATCATTTGCCGCGCCTAAGAGTTAATGTGCAACTCCGTGCGATCACTTCTCAGTGCTTGTCATTTCACTGGATGGTTCTTCTCTGTCATCCGGCAGAAAAAAATGAAGAATAAGTTCTTGCTGAGACAAAGACTTTTGATTACTCTTCTAGTAATCATTCGAAAGCTTAATTCTCGGGGGCTGCTGTACGTGCCTGTTTTTGAAAAGTCCTTTTCAAAGCGCTGTAGCTTCAAAATAGAAATATGCTTCACAAGCACCGCGCGCCTTCATTATTATCTTGCTTGTATTCGCTAGAAGTACGAAAAGTATATGAACGTGTAAAGGAAATTTTGTAGTATCAGAGCCATATGTTTCGTCTGGAGTGGTATGCGAAACTAGGGTGCTGAGTGAGATGCGAAACTTCCGACTTTAGTTGAGAGTTGAACCCGCGTTCCACGCATGCTAAGACGCACGCTACCACTACACCACCTAGGCCACCGCTTTGTTACCACTCTTTTCTTATCTAGAAAAAGGTTATACACCAAAGATTTCTTACATCATCCTCTCATTTCAAGGCATTATTTGATTACGAGTATAATATTACGTCGAATGGGTACAACTTAGCATCCCAAAAAACCAAATTTACGTGCCATTGAAGATCCGCAGAACGCTTCTTTCATAAATATTCTGTGGATAGTATAATGATTCAAAGCTCTTTGTATATGAGCAACGTGCTGAGCAATCAATAAGAAAAGCACGAAGGAGCAAGTATGTAACACTGGACTAAGCATGGTTCTTCTGAAGATCTGAATAGTGTATTACTGAGCTTTTAACTGGTTGAGGACCAGAGGACCCAGAAGGCGCGCCTGACCCCACCCCCTAGCTCTGCCACATCGATCACGCCTGTCCTTTGATAGGTGACTGTGATAGTGATTGGAATGATAGTGGCAATGATGGTAATGATAGTGATGATAGCGATAGTGATCTCAGTGATGTTGAAAATAGTGATAGTGGCGGTAGTGATAGTGATGATAGTGATGGTGTTCATAGTGGTAGTGATCATAGTGATAGTAATGATATTGATAGTGGTGACAGTGATAGTGATAGTGATAGCGACAATAATAGTGGTAGTGATATTGATCATAATGATGTTAGTGAGGATGATACTGATAATGACAGTGGTAGTGATTATGATAGTGATGATGATAGTGATAGTGACAGTGTTGGTGATAATGATGGTTATCATTATTATCATTATCGATATCAATATCAATACCACTATCATGATAACAGTGATAAAGTTGATAGTAATGGTAACCATAATGACAATAATTACAACGATAATGGTAACTATCATTATCACTACCACTGTCACTATCACTATCGCCATCACTATCATTACCACTATCACTGTCACTATGATCACTATCACTATGATCACTATCACTATGATCGTTACCATTATGATCATAATCACTACCGCTAGTATTATGATCACTATCAATATGGTCACTACCACTATCATGACTGCCACTATCATCCCAATCATTATCACAATCACCTATCAAAAGAAAGGCGTAATCGGTGAGGCGGGGCTGGGGGCGGGTCAGACACGCATTCTGGGTCCTCTGGTCCTCAACAGGTTAATTTCAAGTCAGCTTATTCAGAAACACGATGGCGTTCAACTTATCCTTGAGGCGTGTGTACAAGTATGTTACGAACACGAGTATCACTACGATCGATTCATAACTGGAATTTTGAGTTTTAGAGAACACCTGACGGCGGCTCATATACGTACGCATGTGTCGTATCAAAATATAATGAAGGGGTTATAGCAGTGACAGTGATGCCGACGTCAGAAGCACGCTTCTGGTTCAATTCCACTTAAGGCTCTTTAAGGTTTCTATCCCTTAGAGAACGAAGTACGGATACAAGACTTGCGTGAGAAAGATTCATTCTCAAACAGCACTCCAAACCAAAGGGGTCCGAAGACTCTGGAGATGATGGATGAGAAGAAATGAATGGAATGCTGGGACTGGAAGGTTCTACAAAGTAGATGTGGATCCAGTCATTCGCAAAAAAAAATTGAAAGCGTGATCGTCAGTATGGGATAGCATCGGTATAGCAAATACCGTTGTTTTACAATTCATCACGATTAGTTGCTCCTATCCTTTGACAAGACGTTCTGTACATCTCAACAAGCAGCTCAGAAATTGACGAAAAGAGTTACGCTTATGCGAAATCGGGATTCGTCGAGCCACAGTTGACCAAGCCGCACTCGGGCTTCTATACCTATTTGTTTTATTATAATTAAATTATTCTTCTAGCTCTCGCTTCGATTCAGATAATTGAATGCTTTCAGAACTCGGCTTGCTCACTCACTTTTGAATCAACAGCTGTCGATTGAATGCTATAAATATATTCATGGAAATGAATTTCGATTGTTATTGGCGCATTTTAACAAGAATTAGTGAAGAGCACTATGCTACTGATATATAGCTACGATGCGATTAATTATCGAATTAGAAGAAATACGTCAAGAAAATCGCGGTATAAGAACTCATAAGATTTGATATGGTTGATGATAGTCGCGATGAAAGCATGCGTTTCAAGAATCATTTTTTGAAAACCTTACCTGCCTCAGCATTAAGCCCTCATCACTTACCTTCCCGAGCGGAATAACAGACTACACTTCCCAGATACGTATTGCAACTACCGTCGAGAGATTCTTGCAATCCATGGAAGCCGTGAAAATGGTTAGCGCATTTCGTAGTAGATTCTTATGCTTTCGTACCTTAGTATCTATCCACAAACTGTCGGTCCTACATGACCTATAGCTGAGGCTTAGCTGCTTTCACTTATCAATCTAGCGTCTTTAGAGAATATAAATACGAAATTTTTAGCCCGCGTTCCCAATAAAAGATGTTATCTCTTCGAATACAATGTAAAAAATCACAAGATGTCCAACCACAAAACTTCTTTATAACAAACACAAGAACAACAGCAAGTTCGTACAACTGAGCATAGGTATGATTACGATGTACAATTAAAAACAGGCGGTTAAATAGGACAACAATGAACAATGCAACTCTCGCTATGAGCTCACACGACGCATGAACTCCTCAGGAAGAGTTTCTAAGAGAAAATGAAGAACAATGAATGTTAGATTTGTGAGCATTATATTGAATATTTCTGCTGATTCCATGAAGAATTTCGCAGCGAACCGTCTCCATATTTCGCGAAGTGAAGCCTCTCTAATCTCCTCTCCAAACAAGCACAGACTTAAATAATCGAACTATCTATAACTAACACTGAACCGTTGGTTTGTGGCAAAAAAAAGTGCGAGAATAAAAGATAAAGCTCTCGTAGTTGATCAACCCCTGAAGGATGCTCCATGCATTCGAATTTCAAGTCCATTCAAGGCGACATTCAAAGATGCATATCTAATATTCTTAATAACCAGCGGTTTCCTCCCGCTGAATCATGTCAGTACTACTTCTCCTCCCAAACCAGTCGGCGCCCAGTCTGGTACCAATCTACTGACCCTTAGGGGAAGGATGACTTGGTGAGTCATGAGCGCGAAATCGCAACATCGACCTTGCGTGCGACGAAGAGAACCTATAACCACTGCGCCACATGCGCTCGGCGTGTAAACATTCTTCCAAACAACCCCAAAACGCTATGAAACATTGGCAATGACGCTGCTTATTCGACAGTCGTATGAGACCTCAACGGAACTACAGAAGAAATATTGTCCTAATTCCTACAAGTACTCCCAAAAAGCTCTGAAAAATTCCTAGCAGTCGACTGTTTTGAAGTTACGTGATCAGCAAGAATTTTTTTCATTTAATCGCTTTTTTTGCAGTGGTATGATGTCACAAATATACACAATGATGTTAAATTATGTAGAAAATCTTGACGGAAGACAGAAATCGAGCTCGCATTCCACCCTTTATGGGGCGCACGCTAACCAATTGCACTACCGACGTAAAAGAAATTTCAAAAAGGGGCTTGAATATAAAGAATTTTTGTTAATCACATATATCCAATATCTGTCAGCGTAACTGGGATCAATGCCGATATGGCTTAAGAGGCCAAACCGTTGAGAGTTGGTTGCTGACACCTTGATGCGTTGTAGCATAAAAAGAGTTGAGGCAAAACAAACATCGATAGTGCAATTGGTTAGCATGTGCTTCGGAAAGGGTGAAAGCGGGTTCGATTCCTGTTCAACATCGAAGTTTTACACATCGCTAAACATCATTGGGTGTATTTTTGAAGTTTCCAAAGCAAGCGTAGCAATCGAATACACAATGCGTTCTGCTGAACGAGATCCATCTTTTTGAGTTAACTTCCTGCTGAAATACAAATCTCAATGAAAGGAAAAGATATGTTTTGTGAACAGTGGATAATGATCTTTCATCATCGCTGAACATCAGGAGCTATATTATAGTCAAAAACTTCTAGATTATAGTCTTACTATCAGAACTAATAATGTTCGCTATGTGATGAGATATGCTTAATCAAAGATTTAGGCAAAATCATTTTCGACCACATATGGATGTTCTGTGGACAAAACAGCTGCGAATATCCTAATGAGCAATTCAAGCACGGAGGATATATTTTCAAAAAAAAAATAGCAATCATACCGTGTTATTCAACTTATCAATGCCCACTTCTGGGAGATGAGTCTCAATAAGCGGAATCCAATATTCCGCACTTTTTATTTTCAGTGCATTCAGTACTTCTTGCAGCTGTAAGCAAAGATGATCGCCATCATCACAAATAATTTGATTTATTCGAAATAGCTGATTTTACTTACAGGACGAAAACGTTCAGTATTTTTGTTCCCGTGCAAGTAGGCGAAGCTGCGAATTATTCGTAAAGAAGCTTCATCGTCACGGCTCAGTGCGGACACACGTAAAGCTCTGTTTAGATCCTTAAAAAAGTTTATGATTGGAAAAAAAACAGTTTTCCAAGTACTCTAAATGCAAATCACGGTGACCACTGATTCTGGCTAAATTACATTAGACGAAGCGCACTACACGATCTAGGACGAAATTTGAAAAAACTAATCAGACATCTTGCTGTTTACACCTAATGCTATTACTAAAGCTATTAGAACACTCACAACCCATGAAGGTAAATCAAATTAGCTAGTAACCGTCCATATATCGAGCAGGTTACACTAGCTAGTAAAAAATTCTTCAACCCAGTAATGGTGAACAACAACAAGCATACTGAATGCATACCACAGCCATGAGAGAAATTAGACAGATTCGACAATATATCAATCAAACTCAGGCAGCCTTAAAACACTAGGACGGCAATTCGACGCAATACTGCTTGAAAATCGATGCGCGCAAGTATCGAGCAAATTCGCCTGGTATGATTCGTATTCTTACAAAACCGTCCTTCTACTCTTAGTGCCTAGTATTAAGTGATCTAAACGTTGCGGTGTGTGATAATATCAGTAAGAAAACTGTGTGACATCAGAGCTGCTTGTCACAACTCTCATAAGCATCAGCCAGAGTTATCGTACGATTTGTAGTCGAGAAAAAATCTTCTCGATCGAGGAAGAATCCTATTGTCAGAGCAGCAAACCTGTCCTCCAATTCAGAAAAAATCAACTCGCGTGGTAACGATCTGACAACATAGTAGCACGGTTAACTTAGCATTCTCAAAGAAATCAAACTTAACCAGCATTTAGAAAGCTGATGAAAACAACGAAACAAGTGAAAAAAGTTATGTGACCTATACTATCTGCGAAGACGTCTCATTTATAATTGTCACTAACTAGATTCCAGATTAGATGGAAACTATGAGGATTTCGTCACAAAGAAGTTTGAAAAAATTTCATATCAAAAAAGATAACGCAAGAAATTTCAAATCCACGTTATGTTTAAGCACTGGTCATCGTAGTCCCATGGCCGACATACTATTAACTTCGGCATTCTTCAAAAATTACTTGTTTTTCCTGTTGAGTCATGACAGTCATCGTAAACTTGTAACTTGCGATTGAGGAAGTAGGCGATCCAGTGGCAGTGATGTCACTCAATATGAAAAGGCTCGACCAACTTAAAACCACTCCATGCATTGGTTCATCTTGCCACGGCTCCACCCACGATTCTATTCCTCGTGAATCGTATAGTACCACACTTATATGGGACCAGGATATCCTCTGAGAACTCCAACTCCAAACTCCACTGAAACTAGAAAGGCCATCAGAAGACTGCGCGAGGAAGTGACCCGGCCAGCATTCAACGGCATTCAAGAAGCCTACCATAGATATTACGAAAAGGGGAACGCACAATGAATAAGCTTGAACACATTTGCAGATGATGGATGCGAGGCAATGATTCAACTGCAACAGAAGATGGGATGCGCACAACATGTGATGTGTCACGATATAAATGTTTGGTTTGAACGATACTCCAAATCATAAAACGTTTTATTTCATGAGTTTAAATTTGATCATGCACCAGGGAAGCAACGCCAAATTTCATAAAGGCGTGGTGTTTATAAAAGCGCTTACAAATGGACAGTTCACGGACTGCTCCAAGGGTTTGCTAGCGGAAACATAAGTTCAACAAACATTGCAGTAGCTGAAACAGTTAGGATAGTAAGTCTTGCTTCATTCACCACATTCAAGCAAAGCCTCGTCATCAGGCTGTCACTCTCTAAGTACTTCGACAACTACCTCCACATAATATCTTTGGCAACAAAAACAAGAAATACCTCCAAAGAATTCCTCGCATTCAGTACTTTTCCTACGCTACCAGAATGAGCAAAATTGTAAACTAGTGAGACAAATGTGGTGACTTCCAAAAACGTATTTAAGAATTTTTTCGATTTAAGCGCTTTCAACGGTGGTATAATGTTATTGATATACCCAATAATGCCACAGATATATCCAATAATGTATAATGATATGCTCATATTCTTACTTCAAACAATAGGTTGTATCTAGAAGAAAGGTCGCACATATTACCCATATATTAGGTTGGAAAGAAAATTTCCATGTTGGAAGGGATCGTCGTTTTTTTTGCATGAATCGTGTGTGATTTTCATATCATTTGAAAGGTCTACTTCATGCGCATCTATTGATATACAAGGACAAGGACAGAGTTTACGACAAGTTGGCCGAGAAGTACCCAGACATTGTTCGTCGAAAACGCGCATTTGTTTCAGTGAGACAACGCAAAACCAAACACCCAAAAATGCCAAGGCGAAGTTTGAGAAAATGGACGGAGTTGAGATTCTACCGCAACACCCTACAGTCCGGAAGTTGCTCCATTTGATTACGGCCTTTTCCGATCAATGCAACACTTTTTGGAAGGTCGGCGATTTGAATCTTTCGATAAAGTCGAAGAAGTATGTTAAGAGCTCTTTGGCTCAAGCCGAAGGAGTGGTACTTCCATCAGATCCGAAACCTGGCGGACCGATGGCAAAAACGGGGTGGACAATGATGGCCTGTATTTCGAAGAACAGTTGTTGTTGCTTGTTGTCTAGATATATGCATGAATTTGAATGTTTTATCAAACGATGGAAACTTTCTTTCCAAACTAGTATAGGCATGCATAAAGATGTACATAAATGCATATATCTGCCGTAAATTGCTATATATTAACACTCACAGATTGAAGAGATGACGAACTGCTGTTCGTCTCTACATCAGACAAGACCAGCCTTGGCGAGCTCTGTCGGGCATTAGAAGAGAACGTTCTTTCCGCACACCTTCAAATGTCGTGAAAGCATTCAAGATAATGCTGCATTGGAAAACTCCATAAGAAAAGCATACCTCTCCGCTTCACGATTGCCTATTCGTGAAGCTTGAATACTAGAGAATCTACTGAAACGACGGTAGATCTACTCGACAAGATAAATCAGATTCGATATTTCACTAAGGAGCGCTAAGCCTCACCTTCGTTCTGAATCGCTTGGATAACCACGACCACTCCATTGCTCGTCAGGATAAGAATTACTGTTTCTATTGAAAGCTGCCCTATATGTATAGGCATCGCCGCTTGTGCGAATATTAGAGAATCCACTGAAACGACGGTAGATCTACTCGACAAGATAAATCAGATTCGATATTTCACTAAGGAGCGCTAAGCCTCACCTTCGTTCTGAATCGCTTGGATAACCACGACCACTCCATTGCTCGTCAGGATAAGAATTACTGTTTCTATTGAAAGCTGCCCTATATGTATAGGCATCGCCGCTTGTGCGAATATTAGAGAATCCACTGAAACGACGGTAGATCTACTCGACAAGATAAATCAGATGCGATATTTCACTAAGAAGCGCGAAGCCTCACCTTCGTTCTGAATCGCTTGGATTACCACGACCACTCCATTGCTCGTCAGGATATGAATTACTGTTTCTATTGAAAGCTGCCCTATATGTATAGGCATCGCCGCTTGTGCGAATATTAGAGAATCCACTGAAACGACGGTAGATCTACTCGACAAGATAAATCAGATTCGATATTTCACTAAGAAGCGCGAAGCCTCACCTTCGTTCTGAATCGCTTGGATTACCACGACCACTCCATTGCTCGTCAGGATAAGAATTACTGTTTCTATTGAAAGCTGCCCTATATGTATAGGCATCGCCGCTTGTGCGAATATTAGAGAATCCACTGAAACGACGGTAGATCTACTCGACAAGATAAATCAGATTCAATATTTCACTAAGAAGCGCTAAGCCTCACCTTCGTTCTGAATCGCTTGGATAACCACGACCACTCCATTGCTCGTCAGGATAAGAATTACTGTTTCTATTGAAAGCTGCCCTATATGTATAGGCATCGCCGCTTGTGCGAATATTAGAGAATCCACTGAAACGACGGTAGATCTACTCGACAAGATAAATCAGATTCGATATTTCACTAAGAAGCGCTAAGCCTCACCTTCGTTCTGAATCGCTTGGATAACCACGACCACTCCATTGCTCGTCAGGATAAGAATTACTGTTTCTATTGAAAGCTGCCCTATATGTATAGGCATCGCCGCTTGTGCGAATATTAGAGAATCCACTGAAACGACGGTAGATCTACTCGACAAGATAAATCAGATTCGATATTTCACTAAGAAGCGCTAAGCCTCACCTTCGTTCTGAATCGCTTGGATAACCACGACCACTCCATTGCTCGTCAGGATAAGAATTACTGTTTCTATTGAATGCTGCCCTATATGTATAGGCATCGCCGCTTGTGCGAATATTAGAGAATCCACTGAAACGACGGTAGATCTACTCGACAAGATAAATCAGATTCGATATTTCACTAAGAAGCGCGAAGCCTCACCTTCGTTCTGAATCGCTTGGATAACCACGACCACTCCATTGCTCGTCAGGATAAGAATTACTGTTTCTATTGAAAGCTGCCCTATATGTATAGGCATCGCCGCTTGTGCGAATATTAGAGAATCCACTGAAACGACGGTAGATCTACTCGACAAGATAAATCAGATTCGATATTTCACTAAGAAGCGCTAAGCCTCACCTTCGTTCTGAATCGCTTGGATACCACGACCACTCCATTGCTCGTCAGGATAAGAATTACTGTTTCTATTGAAAGCTGCCCTATATGTATAGGCATCGCCGCTTGTGCGAATATTAGAGAATCCACTGAAACGACGGTAGATCTACTCGACAAGATAAATCAGATTCGATATTTCACTAAGAAGCGCTAAGCCTCACCTTCGTTCTGAATCGCTTGGATAACCACGACCACTCCATTGCTCGTCAGGATAAGAATTACTGTTTCTATTGAAAGCTGCCCTATATGTATAGGCATCGCCGCTTGTGCGAATATTAGAGAATCCACTGAAACGACGGTAGATCTACTCGACAAGATAAATCAGATTCGATATTTCACTAAGAAGCGCTAAGCCTCACCTTCGTTCTGAATCGCTTGGATAACCACGACCACTCCATTGCTCGTCAGGATAAGAATTACTGTTTCTATTGAAAGCTGCCCTATATGTATAGGCATCGCCGCTTGTGCGAATATTAGAGAATCCACTGAAACGACGGTAGATCTACTCGACAAGATAAATCAGATTCGATATTTCACTAAGAAGCGCTAAGCCTCACCTTCGTTCTGAATCGCTTGGATAACCACGACCACTCCATTGCTCGTCAGGATAAGAATTACTGTTTCTATTGAAAGCTGCCCTATATGTATAGGCATCGCCGCTTGTGCGAATATTAGAGAATCCACTGAAACGACGGTAGATCTACTCGACAAGATAAATCAGATTCGATATTTCACTAAGAAGCGCTAAGCCTCACCTTCGTTCTGAATCGCTTGGATAACCACGACCACTCCATTGCTCGTCAGGATAAGAATTACTGTTTCTATTGAAAGCTGCCCTATATGTATAGGCATCGCCGCTTGTGCGAATATTAGAGAATCCACTGAAACGACGGTAGATCTACTCGACAAGATAAATCAGATTCGATATTTCACTAAGAAGCGCTAAGCCTCACCTTCGTTCTGAATCGCATGGATAACCACGACCACTCCATTGCTCGTCAGGATAAGAATTACTGTTTCTATTGAAAGCTGCCCTATATGTATAGGCATCGCCGCTTGTGCGAATATTAGAGAATCCACTGAAACGACGGTAGATCTACTCGACAAGATAAATCAGATTCGATATTTCACTAAGAAGCGCGAAGCCTCACCTTCGTTCTGAATCGCTTGGATAACCACGACCACTCCATTGCTCGTCAGGATATGAATTACTGTTTCTATTGAAAGCTGCCCTATATGTATAGGCATCGCCGCTTGTGCGAATATTAGAGAATCCACTGAAACGACGGTAGATCTACTCGACAAGATAAATCAGATTTGATATTTCACTAAGAAGCGCTAAGCCTCACCTTCGTTCTGAATCGCTTGGATAACCACGACCACTCCATTGCTCGTCTGGATAAGAATTACTGTTTCTATTGAAAGCTGCCCTATATGTATAGGCATCGCCGCTTGTGCGAATATTAGAGAATCCACTGAAACGACGGTAGATCTACCGACAAGATAAATCAGATGCGATATTTCACTAAGAAGCGCGAAGCCTCACCTTCGTTCTGAATCGCTTGGATTACCACGACCACTCCATTGCTCGTCAGGATATGTTTTACTGTTTCTATTGAAAGCTGCCCTATATGTATAGGCATCGCCGCTTGTGCGAATATTAGAGAATCCACTGAAACGACGGTAGATCTACTCGACAAGATAAATCAGATTCGATATTTCACTAAGAGCGCTAAGCCTCACCTTCGTTCTGAATCGCTTGGATAACCACGACCACTCCATTGCTCGTCTGGATAAGAATTACTGTTCTATTGAAGCGCCTAGTGGCTCGCGCTTGTGGAATATTAGAGAATCCACTGAAACGACGGTAGATCTACTCGACAAGATAAATCAGATTCGATATTTCACTAAGAAGCGCGAAGCCTCACCTTCGTTCTGAATCGCTTGGATTACCACGACCACTCCATTGCTCGTCAGGATAAGAATTACTGTTTCTATTGAAAGCTGCCCTATATGTATAGGCATCGCCGCTTGTGCGAATATTAGAGAATCCACTGAAACGACGGTAGATCTACTCGACAAGATAAATCAGATTCGATATTTCACTAAGAAGCGCTAAGCCTCACCTTCGTTCTGAATCGCTTGGATAACCACGACCACTCCATTGCTCGTCAGGATAAGAATTACTGTTT
>JAHQIW010006969.1:0-67089 GCA_019055375.1 Parelaphostrongylus tenuis | reverse complement strand
TTTCCGACGGAGCTCGCCGAAGCTGGTCTTGTCTGATGTAGAGACGAACAGCGACTCGTCATCTCTTCATTCCGTGAGTGTTAACATGTATCAATTTACGGCTGATATATGCATTTATGTGCATCTTTATGCATGTCTATACTAGTTCGGAAAGAAAAATTCCATCGTTTGATAAAACATTCGACATTTATGCATATATTCAGACAACAAACAGCAACAGCTATTCTTCAGAATACAGGCCATCATCATCCACCACTTTTTGCTATCGGTTCGCCAGGTTTCAGATCTGATCGAAGTACCACTCCTTCGGCTTGAACCAAAGAACTTTTAACATGCTTCCTCGACTTTATCGAAAGATTCAAATCGGCGACCTTCCAAAAAGTATTGCATTGATCGGAAGAGGCCGTAATCACATGGAGCAACGTCTGGACTATAGCGTGGTTGTGGTAGAATCTCAACTCCGTCCAATTCCTCAAACTTTGCCTTGGCCTTTTTGGGTGTGTGGTTTTGCGTTGTCTTACTGAAACAAAGCGCGCTTTCGACGAACAGTGTCTGGGTACTTCTCGGCCAACTTGTACATATAGACAAACTATATATCAGTAGATGCGCAAAAAGTAGAACTTCCAAATGATATGAAAATCATACACGATTCATGCGAAAAAACGACGTCCCCATCCGAACAGTGGAAATTTTCTTTCCAGCCTAATATACGGGAAGTATGTGCGACCTTTCTTCTAGTTACAACCTTATAGTCTAAGTAAGAATATGAGCATATCATCATACATTATTGGATATATCTGTGGCATTATGGGGTATATCAGTAACATTATATCACCGTTAGAAGCGCTTAAGTCGAAAGAATTCTGAAATAAGTCTTTGGAAGTCACACATTTGTCCCACTAGTTTACAATTTTGCTCGTTCTGGTAGCATAGGGAAAAGTTCTGAATGCGAGGAATTCTTCGGAGGTATTTCTTGTTTTTGTTGCCAAAGATATGATGTGGGGGTAGTTGTCGAAGTACTTAGAGAGTGGCAGCCTGATAACGAGGCGTCGCTTGAATGTGGTGAATGAAGCATGACTTCAGTATCTTCTAACTCTTTCATCTACTGCAATGTTTGTTGAACTTATGTTTTCGGTAGCAAACCCTTGGAGCAGTGCGTGAACTGTCCATTTGTAAGCGCTTTCATAACACCACGCCTTTATGAAATTTGGCGTCGCTTCCCTGGTGCATGATCAAAATCAAACTCATGAAATAAAGCGTTTTATGATTTGGAGTATCGTTCAAACCAAACATTTATATCGTCGCACATCACATGTTGTGCGCATCCCATCCTCTGTTGCAGTGGAATCATTGCCTCGCATCCATCATCTGCAAAAGTGTTCAAGCTTATTCACTGTGCGTTACTCTTTTCGTAATATCTATGGTAGGCTTCTTGAATGCCTTTGAATGCTGGCCGAGTCAGTTCCTTGCGCAGTCTTCTGATGACCATTCTAGTTTCAGTGGAGTTTGGAGTTGGAGTTCTCAGAGAATATCCTGGTCCCATATAAGTGTGGTACTATACGCTTCACATAGAACAGAATCGTGGTTGGGGCCGTGGCAAGATGAACCTGTTCATGGAGTAGTTTTAAGTTGGTCGAACCTTTTCATCTTGAGTGACATCACTACCACTGGATCGCCTACTTCCTCAATCGCAGGTTACAAGTTTACTATGATGGTCATTACTCAAAAGGAGAAACAAGGAATTTTTGAAGAATGCCGAAGTTAACAGTATGTCGGCGTTGGGACTACGATGACCAGTGCTTAAACATAACGTAGATTTAAAATTTCTTGCGTTAACTATTTTAATATGAAATTGTTTCCAAACTTCTTAGTGACGAAATCCTCATAGTCTCCATCAATCTGGAATCTAGTTAGTTACAATCATAGATGAGACGTCTTCGCAGATAGTATGGGTCACATAACTTTTTTCACTTGTTTCGTCGTTTTCATCAGCTTTCTAAATGCTGGTTATGTTTGATTTCTTTGAGAATGCTAAGATAACCGTGCTTCTAGTCTCAGATCGTTACCGCAAAGTTGATCTTTTCTGAATTGGAGACAAGTTTGCTGCTCTGACAATAGGATTCTCCCTCGATCGCAGAGATTTTTTCTCGACTACAAATCGTACGATAACTCTGGCTGCTGCTTATGAAGGATGTGACAAGCCGCTCTGATGTCCATCAGTTTTCCTACCGATATTATCACACACCGAAACGTTTAGCTCACTTAACACAGGGCACAAAAGTTGGAGGACGGTTCTGTAGAATACGAATGATTCTAGGCGAATTTGCTCGATACGTGCGCGCATCGATTTTCAAGCAGTATTTCGTCGAGTTACCGTCCTATTGTTTTAAGGCTGCCTGAGTTTGATTGATATATTGTCCAATCTGTCTAATTCTCTCATGGTTGTGGTATGCATCTAGTATGCTTGTTGTAGTTCACCATTACTGGGTTGGAGAACTTCTTACTAGTTAATGTAACCTGCTCAATATATGAACGGTTCACTAGCTAATTTGATTTACCTTATGGGTTGTGAGTGTTCTAATAGCTTTAGTAATAGCATTAGGTGTAAATAGTAGATGTCTCATATTTTTTTTCAAATTTCGTCCTAGATTGTGTAGTCCCTTCGTCTAATGTAATTTAGCCAGAATCAGTGGTCACCGTGATTTGCATTTGAGTACTTGGAAAACTCTTTTTTTCCCGATAATAAACTTTTTTAAGGATCAAAACAGAGCTGTACGTGTGTCCGCACTGAGCCGTGACGATGAAGCTTCTTTACGAATAATTCGCAGCTTCGCTTACTTGCACGGGAACAAAAATACTGAGTGTTTTCGTCCCGTAAGTAAAATCAATTATTTCGAATAAATCAAATTATTTGTGATGATGGCGATCATCTTTGCTTACAGCTGCAACAAGTACTGAATGAACTGAAAATAAAAAGTGCGGAATATTGGATACCGCTAATCGAGGCTCATCTCCCTGAAGTGGGCATTGAAATGTTGGGAAACACGGTATGGTTGCTATTTTTTCTTTTGAAAATATATCCTCCGTGCTTAAATTGCTCATCAGGGTATTCGCAGCTGTTTTGTCCACAGAACATCCATATATGGTCGGAAATAATTTTGCCTAAATCTTTGATTAAGCATATCTTATCTCATAGCGAACATCACTAGTTGGGATAGTAAGACCATAATCTAAAGGTTTTTGACAATAAGATAGTATTTCAAGCAAGAAGTTAACTCAAAAAGATGGATCTCGTTCAGCAGAACTCATTGGGTATTCGATTACTACGCTTGCTTTGGAAGCTTCAAAATACATCCAGTGATATTGAGCGATGTGTAAAACTTCGATGTCGAACGGGAATCGAACCCGCTTTCACCCTTTCCGAAGGCACATGCTAACCAAGTGCACTATCGACGTTTGTTTTGCCACCACTCTTTTTATGCTATAACGCATCAATGTGTCAGTAACCAACTCTAAACGGTTTGGCCTGCTAAGCCATATCGGCATTGATCCCAGTTACGCTGACAGATATTGCATATATGTGATCAACAAGAATTCTTTATATTTGAGCGCATTTTTGAAATTTCTTTTACGTCGGTAGTGCAATTGGTTAGCGTGCGCCCAATAAAGAGTGAAATGCGAGTTCGATTTCTGTCTGGCGTCAAGATTTTGCACATAATTTAGCATCATTGTGTATATTTGTGACATCATACCACTGCAAAAAACCGATTGAATGAAAAGAATTCTTGCTGATCACGTAACTTCAAAACAGTCGATTGCCAGGAATTTTTCAGAGCTTTTTGGAAGTACTTGTAGGAATTAGGACAATATTTCTTTCTGTAGGTCCGTTGAGGTCTTATACGACTGTCCAATAAACAGCGTCATTGCCAATGTTTCATAGCGTTTTGGGATTTTTGGGAAGAATATTTACACGCCGAGCGCATGTGGCGCAGTGGTTAGAGGTACTCTTCGTCGCACGACCAAGGTCGATGCTTCGATCTCGCGCTCATGACTCACCAAGTCATCCTTCCCCTCGGGGTCGGTAGATTGGTACCAGACTGGGCGCCGACTTGTTTGGGAGGAAGAAGCAGTACTGACTTGATTCAGCGGGAGGCCACCGCTAGTCATTGTGAATATTAGATATGCATCCTTGAATGTCGCCTTGAACGGAGTTGAAATTCGAATGCTTGTAGCATCCTTTAGGGGTGATCAACGAGAGCTTTATCCTTCATTCTCGCACTTTTTTTGCCATAAACCAACGGTTCAGTGTAAGTAATAGTGAGTTTGATTATTTAAGCCTGTGCTTCTTTGGAAGGGAGATTCGAGAGGCTTCACTTAACGAAATATGGAGACAGTTCGCTGCGGAATTCTTCATGGAATCGGCAGAACTGTTCAACTTAGTGCTCACAGATCGAACATCAACTGTTCTTCATTTTTCTCTTAAAAACTCTTCCTGAGGAGTTCATGCGTCGTGTGAACTCATCAGCGAGAGTTACAATGTTTAATTGTTGTCGTGTTTAACCGTCTGTTGTTTAATAGTACATTGTAATCGTACCTATGCTCAATTATACGAGCCTTGCTGTTGTTCTTGTGTTTGTTATAAAGGGTTTTCTGGTTGGACATCTTGTATTTTTTTACATTGTATTCAAAGAGGATAACATCTTTTATTGGAAACGCGGGCTAAAAATTTCGTATTAATGTTCTCTAAAGCCGCCAGATTGATAAGTGAAAACAGCCAAGCCTCAGCTATAGGTCTTGTAGGACAGACAGATTGTGGATAAAAACTAAGGTACGGAAACATGTGAATCTACTATGAAATGCGCTAACCATTTTCACGGCTTCCGTGGATTACAAGAATCTCTCAACGGTAGTAGCAATACGTATCTGGGAAAAGTAGTCTGTTTTCCGCTCGGGAAGTTAAGTGATGAGGGCTTAATGCTGGAGCAGGTAATGTTTTCAAAAAATGATTCTTGAAACGCATTGCTTTCATCGCGACTATCATCAACCATGTCAAATCTTATGAGCTCTTATCCCGCGATTTTCCTTGATGTATTTCTTCTAATTCGATAGTTAATCACATCGTACTGTATATCAGTACCAGTAGCTTATTCACAAATTCTTGTTATTTCCGTGAATATATTTATAGCATTTAATCGACAGTAGTTGAATTAAAAGTGAGTGAGCAAGCGGAGTTCCGAAAGCATTCAATTATTTGGATCGAAGCGAGTGCTGGAAGAATGTTTTAATTATAATAAAACAAATAGATATAGAAACCCGAGTGCGGCTTGGTCAACTGTGGCTCTACGAATCCCGATTTGGCATAAGTGGAACTCTTCGTCAACCTGTGAGTTGCTAGTTAAGATGTACGGAACGTCTTGCCAAAGGAGAGCAGCAACTAATCGTGATGAATCGTATAACAACGGTGTTTGCTATACCGATGCTATCCCATACTGATGATAACGCTTTCAATTTTTTTGCAAATGATTGGATCTACATCTACTTTGTAGAACCTACCAATCCCGGCATTCCGTTCATTTCTTCTCATTTATCATCTCCAGAGTCTTCGGACCCCTGTGGTTTGGGTGCTGTTTGAGGATGAATCTTTCTCACGCAAGTCTTGTATCTGTACTTCGTTCTGTAAGGGATAGAAACCTTAAGAGCTTTGAGTGGGACTGAACCATAAGCGCGCTTCTGAAGTCGGCATCACTGTCACTGCTCTGACCGCTTCGTCATAATTTCAATATGACACATACGTACGTATATGAGCCGCCGTCAGGTGTTCTCTAAAACTCAAAACTCCAGTTATGAATCGATCGTAGTGGTACTCGTGTTCGTATCATACTTGTACACGCCTCAAGGAATAAAGTTGAACGCCTTCGTGTTTCTGGAGAAGCTGAGTTGAAATTAACCGGTCGACGACCGAAGAGCCCACAATGCGTGCCTGACCTTACCCCCTGGCCCCGACCCACCGATCACGCCTGTCCTTTGATAGGTGATTGTGATAGTGATTGGGATGTGAGTGGCAGTCATGATAGTGATACTGACGATAGTGATAGTGATCATAGTGATAGTAGCGGTAGTGATAATTCATAATGGTAGTTATCATAGTCATAGTGGTCACAGTGACAGTGATAGTGATAATAATAGTGATGGTGATTATCATTATCATCAACACTGTCACTATCACTATCGCCATCACTATCATAATCACTATCATTATCACAACTATCAGTATCACCATGATCACTACCCTTATGATCACCATCACTATCATTACCGCCACTATCACTAATCACTATCACTATTATCAATATCACTGAGATCACAATCGCTGTCATCACTATCGGTACCATCATTGCCACTATCATCCCAATCACTATCACAATCACCTATCAAAGGACAGCCGTGATCGGTGGGGCGGGGCTGGGGGTGGTGTCAGGCACGTCTTCTGGGTCCTCTGGTGCTCAACCAGTTAAAAACTCAGTAATACACTATTCAGATATTCAAGTGAACCAGTCCGATGTTATAAAATTGCTCTTTCATACTTTTTGGTTGCTCAGCACTTGCTCAACACAGAGAGCTTTGAATCACTATACTATTCACAGAATTTTTACGAAAGAAGCGTTCCGCGGATCGTCAGTGGTACGTAAAATATGGTTTTTTTGGATGCTAAGTTGTATCCTTTCAACGTAATGTTATACTTATAATCAAATAATGCCTTGAAATGTGGAGGACGATGTAAGAAATTTTTGGTGTGCAACCTTCATCTATATAAGAAAGAGTGGTAACAAAGCGGTGGCCTAGGTGGTATAGTGGTAGCGTGCGCCCTAGCATGCGTGGTAACGCGGGTTCAACTCCCAACTAAAGTAGAAAGATCGCATATCACTCAGCACCCTAATTTCGCATACGACTCCAGAAGAAACATGGCTCTGATACTACAAAGTTTTTCTACACGTTCATATGCTTTTCGTACTTTTAGCGAATATGAGCAACATAATAATAAAGGCGCGCTGTACTTGAGAAGCATATTTCTATGTTGAAAGCTACAGCGCTTTGAAAAGGACTTTTCAAAAAACAAGCACGTGCAGCAGTCCCCGAGATTCAAGCTTTCAAATGATTATTAGAAGAACAATCAAAAGTCTTTGTCTCAGCAAGAACTTCTTCTTCATTATTTTATGCCGGATGACAGAGAAGAACCATTCAGTGAAATGACGGGACTGAGAATGATCACACAGAGTTGCACATTAACCCTTAGGCGCGGCAGGTGATCGGTCGTTATTCATTTAGGATTTTTCCTCCATTTGGAAAGTGAAATGTTCGGTTTTCAGTGATACTCTGATAGTCCATGATTTTTCGCACATGGTCATACTTTTTTCAAGCATATAAAACTTTTCTGTACAATAAAAACACTGAGTACGAAACGTAATCTTATTTTCGCTTTCACAACGTACTAAGATAACCTTTCAAAAAAGAAACTGCAATATCGGAATTCTCTAGATTCGTGCTATTGAATGTTTAATGAGTGTTTGGCAAAGAGCCATATATCAGTCCCACCGAACAAATTAAACAACTGAGTATTAAATATAATTTTATTTCGCTGCTACAACGTAATAAAAAGGTTTTTCAAAAATCAAACATTTCGTTGAAATCGCAGAGATTCGAGCTTTCGAAGGATTACCGAATCTCTAAGAGAAATATTTTGTTCAGAGAGGAAGGCCTTCAAATAATCGCTGTACCTCAGCTGGTACACGTCGTCTCTTAGCGGTTAAACCTCAAAAGAATTCCCGCAGTGGTTAGACTAGCTGAAACACAAAGGTGAGAATTATAGTACATCAATATCACAATGATGCTTATTTCAAAATAACCAAATCCGCTATGGAATTGTGAACATGAACTTTTTCGGAAGGAATATGAGGTGACTATCGAGCAGTGCTTCCTTTGTCGCATGCGAACCCGATATCGACCCCAGAGTGTAACGTTCTCAGAGCAAAAAATGCTTCAAAACATCATTGTACGAACCAGAAAAAAATTCGACTCAATCTAAGGTTATCATAATAAGTAATAGTGCAAATAATTGAGCTGGGAACATCTCATTCTTCAGCCCTTCACAACGACGTCGAATTCTTGCACGGCACGCGACACGGTCGCATGCCGAGCTACAGTGATTATACTTCATACATTTTTTATCATCTATATAGGTGTAATAATAAATAAAAATCGCTGTGATTGTTATGTAAGAACAGGAGTTTGATTGAAAAAAATAAATCTGATCGTCCATCGTTCCGGCGCATTCGTTTTCTTCAGAGCCAATGATTCAAGTCGATTGACCGTCGAGCATTTTGTGATCACCTCCCTTGGACTGAGTTTAGTGAAATCTTTATCCAGTAGAAGAAATTCCTCAGAAAACATTTCTCGTTAGGAGTCAAGTGCCCATTATTTATATTCCAATTACAACAAATATCCAAAGATGCTGGGTGATGAGAAAAATCCATGTAATCTTTAACATGAATTTTCTTGGCACTTTCAAACGTTTTAGCGAAGATGACGGCCCGTTAGATAGAGTTCGATGCAAGGAATCAGAAAATGCTATTGATGTCTATCTCTGCTGCACTGTCCTGCAGACTTCGCTTCAAAATCGCTATTCAGACCACAGAGATAAAGGTTTCATGACGAAAGTCGCTTCTAGATTGCCCTTGTTACACCACGGAGACCGGGTAATAAAATCATTATCACAGTTAGAAAAAGACATTACCGTACGAAGAAAGTTCAACTGTAATTTTGTTCTCTTAGGATCATCAACATATATACACATATTCGACGTACGATCGAAGATCAAAGACGCCGTTCTACACGCCAGGATGTCGAGAATAAGGTGGGCCGGATAGGTGATGCGCTTCAACGACAACCGATGGACGAGAGCCGTTACTGACTGGATTCCTCGGGACGTCAAGCGCTCTACAGGAAGACCACCAACCCGTTGGTCCGATTTCTTCACGAAAGCGATAGAAGAAAGATATGATGATGAACTTTCTAGGCGCTTTCAAACGTTTCAACCGTCTTTGCTTAATAAAACATTTTTTATTATATATTATTTTTTTCATTTATGTCATTTTTCTTATATTTCATTTTTATTATTATATTGCTTTATAAAACATTTTTCATTATAGATTTAATACAAATTAATGTTATTGAAATTAGATGGCGAAAAGAAAGATAGAATCTCCACCGTTTTTTGCCTTCATTTTCCTTCAATCACATTATGTCAACGAAAGAGTCCATTATGACGAAAAGAATTAGGAATTTAGTACTCTCCGACCCCACTAAATTGCTGAGAATAGGATCCACATCTACGTTTATTTGGACGATAAAAGCCGGCAGGAACTGGTACGATTGTAATCAGCATCGGTTCGCCATCGACAGGGTCAGCTGGGATTCGAACCGTCTTTTCACGCTATCCTGGAGCGCGTGCTGAACCGCTGCCCTACAACTTAACTACAGAACAATGGCAGTGCTGGAAGGGTTGAAATTGACAATGGAGAACTCCGACGAAATAAAGTTTGAATCGTTCGTGACAGTGCCCGATTTTCCTTCCGATCATATGTGCACGAAAAACCATAAAGTAGCCTTTGATCGAGTCGTTCATATTGAGAGATCGGACTATAGACAGGTAACTGTGTTTCTACATAGGATCATTGCTAAATATTTAATGTTCAACGGGAGTACGGGGGTTCGCCGTAGATGTCAGATTATCCTGTTTATATTTTCCTGGGCAAAGCACCTTTGAATAGCGTAAATTTCAAAAAATCAAGAACTCTTTGGAAAAGGAAATATGCTTGATTCTGGAAAAGCTTCTTACAGCTACGTGGCGAGGAAGTTGAAGTTTTGTTTCACACGCGGCGCGTTATTGGGAGGGTTTTCGTGATTAATACGGTGGTTAATTGCTCAGTCTGTTCTAGAAGAATCTGACAGGACGACACCTCCTTTATGCCTGACCGAGCTAGTACAACTACTCAGCAATTTTCCGTAGCCACAGCGGTCGCATCGTTGCTCTGTAAAGTAGTCTGGACGGCACCTTATTCTGCATTTCAGAAAAGAAGGTAAGCGAAGGGTTTGGATAGCGGGGGGGGGGGGTGGATGGCTTGTTGAGCCATAGGACTCTATCCTAACGGGGCTGTCATCTTGGCTGGAACGTTTGAAAGCGCCAGAAAATTCATGTCAAACATTACACTGGTTTTTCTCTCTTAGAGTACAACACCTTCATATTCTACTACGTCATTACTCAGTCTGTTCTAAAAGGATCTGACATCCAATAGCATTTCTGATCCTTGCTCGACTCTATCTAAGGGGCTCTCATCTTGGCTGAAACGTTTGAAAGCGCCTAGAAAATTCTCTTTATTATAAATGAAGGTTTCTTCGATTGCATGGCGCACTCGGCTGTTCCGATTAGCGGCGAACATGTTAATGTTAATTTTTATTATTTGAACATCAGATCGCGGGGAGCGCTATGTCCGAATGATTGTGATGCTCGTCGCGATGCTTATCCGTGATTTTGTGTAAAATGTTCGTTGTTTGGGAGCAATAAAAAGCGAATTTACTAAATTGTCAAAGAATTTATTAATTATTGAAGAAGAGCAAGGATTTTGCTAACAGATATTTTCACAAATTGAAAAAGAGGAGAGCGTTGCTTGAGGCAGGAGACTGGGAAAGCTCCAGGGGAGCTATTCTAAGATTACCCGTGAGAGCTACTTTTTTGGGATCCATAGAAACGGTAGATGGTAGTATAGACGGTGGCAGTTGAAAGTAGAGGCATAACCCAATTAGTGCCATTTCTCTAAAAAAATTCGCGGCACTATAAGTGTTTATCCTTATTTTTGCAGAAGTACCTGTGTTATGTGGTGCGTTGGTGTGACTCTATGGCACGTAATGGGACTGGAATACAATGTCAGATTGCTAACACTCCTATGAAGTGTTCCTTCTACAGCAAAGGGAGTCGTTAGTAGCATGTACCTATTTAGAAAATCTCAACTGTTGAGATCGATTTTATCTTTGCCAAAGATACCGTTAATAATCACTAAAACGACCATCTATGGCTTCCTAATGACAGAAACAAAATAATACATGTACACCAAACCATATCTGTCGTTAGCCAAGATGAGAGCCCGTTAGGTAGAGTTCGATGTAAGGAATCAGAAAATGCTATTGGATGTCAGATTCTTTTAGAACAGACTGAGTTATGAGGTTTAGAATATCAGTTTTTTGTACTATAATAGAGTAAAATTAACAAAGCATATAATATTTAACATGGATTTTCTAGGCGCTTTCAAACGTTTCAGCCAAGATGACAGCCCGTTAGATAGAGTTCGATGCAAGACGAAATGATAAATTAGGGATTCAAACCAACCATATGGCTTACAACGCCCACTCTTAGTGTGAGGATTGGAGCACACACAAAGGACTGGCAGAAAAGACGAAGGCTTCTGCCCGATTGAGAAGGTAAATCGTTTATGGTCGCCCTTCATTCTAAACGTGATAACTCATTCATTCTATGAGAATGCGGCTTCCAGTGATTTTCTAGTTCCTCGCATAGAACTCTATCGAAAAATGCTCTCATCTTGGCTCAACCGATTGAAAGCGCCGACAAAATATACTAGGAGGGCAAAATCGTGTAATATTTAACATGAATTTTTTCGGCGCTTTCGAATGTTTCAGCCAATATGAGAGCATTTTTAGATAGAGTTCGATGCCAGTAATCAGAAAATGCGACTGGATCCAGGATCCTTTCAGAACAGACTGAGTACTGCGACATGCAGTTTTAGCAGAACGGTTGAAAACCGAAAGTTTTAGAAAACGGATGAAACGTTTGAAAGCGCCTAGAAAATTCATGTTATAGCATTTTCTGATTTCTTGCATCGAACTCTATCTAACGGCGCTGTCATCTTATCTGAAACGTTTGGAAGCGCCTAGAAAATTCATGTTAAATATTATATGCTTTGTTAATTATTACATCATTTTACTCTTATAGTACAAAAAAAACTGACATTCTAAACGTCGTTACTCAGTCTGTTCTAGAAGAATCTGACATCCAATAGCATATTCTGATTCCTGCATCGGACTTC
The DNA here is from genome assembly GCA_019055375.1 of Parelaphostrongylus tenuis. Classification (NCBI taxonomy): domain Eukaryota; kingdom Metazoa; phylum Nematoda; class Chromadorea; order Rhabditida; family Metastrongylidae; genus Parelaphostrongylus; species Parelaphostrongylus tenuis. The sequence goes on along the minus strand of JAHQIW010006969.1, from coordinate 54,934 downwards.
CAGTGATCATTTGATAGCATGTTTGTTTCCTAATGGGAATCTATGTCGGAACATTCGATTTCTGAAGTGCACAATGATATATACTAGATTATTTGACTATGAATATTTGTAGCGATGAAAAGGTGAATTTTTGCCCATGCAACAAACAAAGGATAATTATAATTGAAAAATGACTAAATAGAACAGAGGATCGGCTGAACCGAGGGTGCTAATGATGAGTCCCAATAGGGTGAAACAGGCGCCTGTATAGCACTACACCTAACGGTTCAAAGCATGTGATATGCCTTGGGAAAATGAACCAACTTCTTAAGTAATGGAGTAATCCTTATCATTTAATATACACGTTACATACACGTTCCTTCGTCGTTTTACATCTTCAGGCCAACTCGTAGCGTAGTAATATTCACCAAGAGCATGGTGCAGGTTCGTCTTTGCCTCGAAGCTCACCAAGCCTCTTATACCTTCGAGATTGGGAAACTGGTGTCAGTGGAGTACTTACAACGGTTAGAGAAAAAATCCTATTGGAAGCAGCTCAAAAGCGATCTAGTCTGAAGATTGTCGTCGATATCTCTGCAACTATCATGCTGCACTATCCATCTTGATGAACGAAGATGGAACATTGCTAGATCCCTCAACGGTGAGGAATTAATGACGGAATAGCTCTACATCAATCTTACCGTTTCACAACCCCCGTTTCGGACCTCGAAATTTGGAAAAAGTGGACATTGGTGAAGAACGAACCGGGATTCTGGCCTTGAAATTCGAACTGAGTTGGGAGGCGTGAAAAGAGGCAACCTCCAGAACATAATAATACCACTGTAATTTCCTTAGAGCTGAAGGCCACAATTCGCTGCTCTTTTCAAGGCATGGCGTCATATTATCAAGAAAATCCCAAACTAGTGGAGAGATTTGCGTGCAGTCATTCTAGCTGAGAAGTATGACAGGCGAGCTCTTTGTAACTATCTCAGATTCTTCTAGAACAGACTGAGCAACGACGTTTAGAATCTCAGTTTTTTGTACTATAATAGAGTAGCGAACCGAAAGCGGTCATTTGCTTTATTGAGAGACAGCAAGATTCATGAGGCAAAATTCCTGCCTATTCTGCGCCACTTTCACATGTACCTTTTTTTTCGTAATCATTGTCGAAAACCGCAATCAGTGCGGCGAAGAAACAGAGAAATACGAAGAAGTGAGTTCATCACTTGTAACAGCATTCACACCTTTCAAAAGATTATGTGCAATAATGATAGTAATCATAATGATAATCAATTGTGGTACGAAGACTATCAAAAAAAAAGAAAATATAAAGCTGAATCAGCTGTTGAGAAACATTGAATCTGAAATTTTTTCTGTTTGAAGCATTAAATACCGTTTTCGTTGCTGCAAAACATTTCCGACAAGTAGCTAAAAAAATAAGTGGAGAGGGTTGTGCTCTCTTGAGCACGATAAACGCAAAACAGAAAGAATTTCTTTTGTAGAGTTTCTCTCATTTCATTCATTAGTCTTCGGATTTTTGTAGCATATGCTATCTATACGTGCGTTTGTATGTCAGTCTGTTCTAAAAGGATCGGGATACGGTAGCACTATCTGATTGCTGGCATCGAGGCCTATATAAAAATGCTCTCATATTGGCCGAAACGTTTGAAGCGCACAGAAAATTCATGTTAAATTTTACACGGTTTTGCTCTATTATAGTATCGGAAATGACTTGTATTGCATAGTTATTTGATACGCTTGTATAAAGTGAGGTAGTACCAAATGGCTCCACTACATGCGAGTTGCTTGTTTCCGCGCATTGTAGGTGACTGAGAGACATATTTGTATTCTTTCTCCGTTGTACGGTTTTTACATCAAGTATATTAGAATAGTATATAAATCAGACTGTTATCGTAGCTGTACCACAAAAATACGGCTCTTTCTTCGATCTCATACCATACCCATTGGAAAAGAGGTTTGATAAGGCGATACGATAGCGCTAAAGCTGTTCACCGCCGCACAATAAAGCATATAATATTTAACATGAATTTTCTAGGCGCTTCCAAACGTTCCAGCCAAGATGACAGCCCTGCCAATCCTTTGTGTGTGCTCCAATCCCCACACTAAGAGTGGGCTACCATAAACGATTTGCCTTCTCAATCGGGCAGAAACCTTCGTCTTTTTTGCCATTCCTTTGTGGGTGCTCCAGTACCCACATTAAGAGTGTATATGTGTTAATTTTCATTAGCATCGAACAAATGGTGACAAAGTTTACTCAACAGAAGATTATCTAGTTTCTCATACTGCGCGATTATGAAAAGGTATAAATGCATATAAAAACTCGACCTTAACAATAATAAGACAGAATCTAAAAAATGAGTTGTAAAAGGAATTCGGCTCAATTCATTGCGTTCAGAAAACAGCCTAATAGGAATCTTCCACCTTTTAAAAATGAAAAAAGTCGACACGTTTCGTCTTTTTCAGAGCCGTTGGTCCGATCCGATTCGACACATTCGTTATTCTTCTGACAATCTTTTGTTTTGACGTAGGCAAGCATACAAAGAGTTTCAACTTGCTGCCGTCGTGAATTAATAGGTGAATTATAGTTTAAAACAATGCCAAATGCGCACAGTAGTACGGCAGCTAGTTTATCGCTCGTAAGGTAATATTCTATTGTATGAAAAAGCTGAGCAAACTCCTCATCAACGCTCAATATTGTTTTCTACCCTTACTAGAATGGAACGATCTCTTTAGGAATTAAGTATAGCTTTGAAATTGTCGATCTTTACGCTATCGAGTTAGTTTGCGATGAAATTTGGAAGTAGTCATAAATGGTGGGATTATCATAAAATTTGATAGAGTATGATTGATGAGATCTCAGTAAGACTATTAGTAGTAGAAAAAGCGCTAGTGCTTCTCAATGAATACAGTGAAAATGATTTGTTTAGAGAGTCCTTTCTCAAAATGTTTGTGCATGCTGTTATAAGAACTTGTTATAAATTACATGCGGCCAATAACTGTAAGATTTTTGTTGGATATTGTAGAACTGCTAATCGGAGGTTTTGTAGTAATTATCAAAATCTGAATGAAACAAGAACAGGAATATTATATTAAGTTCATCTACAAGAAGCGCGCCAACACGTGTTTACTCCGATATAGACGAGAGATAGAGAGAGATGAGCTGAAAACGACTCATGTCGTTGTCTAAAGGTTAAATTCCAAGTGGCACGTGTCGCGCCGCACGTGACGGTAAATTTTGAATTGAGCGTGCTGCAATGGAAGCATGGGAGTTTATTTCGTAAACTGATCTGCTTAGAGAACAATATCATTACTAAATGATGGAGAACCACAGAAGAGACTTCTTCAAAGGTTTTTTTTCAGCTTAAATAATGCCCAGTTTGTAAGGCAATATCTTTTGTTTCAACGATAAATCACGTCGTTGCAGAGAGTAACATATTTCCAACTATTACAGAACGCTTGCTTCTTTTTTAGTCTGTTTTTGCGGTCATTCGATAGTCTCAAAAATGCCGATTTTCTTACAAGCTCGGACTCTGAAATGATCTTCGCACTCCGTTTCACTGATGAAAAAGATAATTTGAAAGCGTTGTTTTGACTTCACAGCGGGTTTTTTGATTTATATGGTGACTATTTAATTGTAAAAAATCTTTTTCCACAAAAAATGGGTTATAATTAGAAAGACTTCTAGAGACGTGTCTAGTGAAAATATTTTTTTCAGGATGTTGTTTAACAGAAATGTGTATCAATAATCAATTGAAAATCATTTTTATTTGACCGCCTATTGCGGTGTGATGATGTTTTAGTATAGTGGTGCGCAAAAACGCTTGGGTCAGACGGGATTTGAACCCAGATCTTACTCTTTCCGGGAGCATGTGCTAAAGTGTTGCACCACCGACGCTCGCTTTGCACTGCACTCTTTCAGCGAACGAGTAAGATCTGGGTTCAAATCCCGGCTGACGTAAACGTTTTTGCGCACCACTCTACATCATTGAGTTTATAGAAATGTGTATTACAGAAACACATAGTCTTCAATAAACAACTTCTAGAAGTATTTAGAAGGACTTTTATTGAGTGGCCAGAGTAAGCCTTTTCGCATTCATCCATTTCTATCTACTTGTTTTCATCTATTGCATCTATTTGTGTACTTTGCTAGAAAAGTGGCCACTATGATTCATAATACTTTTGGACACTTTAATGATTCGTCTTCACACCGTATTTTCTTATAATATTATGAATTATGTATTTTTACAAAAGCCCTGAATACTGTGGAAAATTGACGTATCCACAATTTCGCAACGATCAACTAATCTCCGTCAAATACAGAAAAATGAAAATTATAATAACAATATTTATGATTATAATTATAATTCAATGAAAGCAAGGGTAATAAAAATAATGAAATAAAATAGGAATCAATTTTGATTTATTTATCTAAAAAATAATGTTGATATGAGGCTTAGATGAAGTCAGAAGTTATAACGCATAATGCAATAAAACAAAGCCTCTTCTACAGTTCTATAGAAGTCTCAACTCTTGTTGTTCTTTAATGATAGAAAGTTGCTCCGGATCATCCATGAAGTGGCATCACATTGCGATGTGCAGTTTCAATTCTGATGAACAGTTCATTGTTTTTGTAATTGTATTGGCATAAAGGATAAAGAATAAAGCTCTCGGCGTTGATCAATCCCTGAGGGATGCGCCATGCATTCGTCTTCAATTTTTAATTCCATTTGAGGTGACTGAATGCATATCTGGCGTTTATAATGACTCGCGGTGGCCTCCTACCGTACTGAATCAGTGCTGCTCATCCTCCCAGACAGGTCTGAGACCAGCGTGGTACCAGCTTACCGACCATGGAGGGATAGTTGGCTTAGTAAGCCATGAGCGCGAGTTCGAACCCTTTAACCTCGTGAGTGACGCAGAACACCCATAATCACAGCGCCTCATGCGCTGTATTTTGGAATATTTCACCGAAAGTAACCCTATTGAAGTCTTTTCGATCATTCAATCATTTGCCGACGATCGAATTCCATTTAGTGGTGCTGAGAATCTAAATTTCATTCGAGGACAATCCAACTGTCATTGTAACCCCTTGCGCTCGCCGGATGCCGCGTAAAAGATCAAGTTATGACTCAAGGATTAAGTAACGGAGCAGGCGTCTCCTTCCAGAATCAACCAACGATGTTGATAGTTTTCCTAAAATTTCGCAAATATCCTGAATACTTATATAACTAAGAGAATTGAGTGGTGGACAAAAACACGGCCTGAGGCGGGAATCGAACCCACGTTTCATCCTATCCGGGGACGCGTGCTCTACCACTACACCACTGAGGCACATTTTTTTGTCCACCACTCAATTCTCTTAGTTATATAAGTAATATAATAACACTGCGAAAAAAGCAGTGAAAATACTATAATCTCGAAGTATTAGTAATTAGAATAGCTATCAGCTCAACTGGGTTTATAAAGCGAAATCGCATACCCGACCAAACCTGTCAAAGGTTAGTGGTGATAGCTCACATTGAGACGTTGAAGAATGAGTGGTCGGGCAAATGTGCCTCAGCGGTGTAGTGGTAGAGCACGCGTCCCCGGATAGGATGAAACGTGGGTTCGATTCCCGCCTGAGGCCGTGTTTTTGTTCACCACTCAATTCTCTTAGTTATATAAGTAATATAATAACACTGCGAAAAAAGCAGTAAAAATGCTACAATCTCGAAGTATTAGTAATTAGAATAGCTATCAGCTCAACTGGGTTTATAAAGCGAAATCGCATACCCGACCAAACCTGTCAAAGGTTAGTGGTGATAGCTCACATTGAGACGTTGAAGAATGAGTGGTCGGGCAAATGTGCCTCAGCGGTGTAGTGGTAGAGCACGCGTCCCCGGATAGGATGAAACGTGGGTTCGATTCCCGCCTGAGGCCGTGTTTTTGTTCACCACTCAATTCTCTTAGTTATATAAGTAATATAATAACACTGCGAAAAAAACAGTGAAAATACTATAATCTCGAAGTATCTTGAATACTGTGGAAAAACTGACGTTGTAAACAATTTCGCTAACGATTAACCGCATCGTCGAGAAATAGCGCGCTCCATTTCGCATGGAAAGCCCTCGATACCGCCCACCAAATGGGACGAGTTTTCTCGTGGTTCCGCCACGTCTCAAATGAGTGCGTCATCGTCGCTTCCTCATTTCTTCATCTTCCTCTCTGTCGTACTTTCTTTCTGTTCTCTCCTCCGCTGCTTTCATCTCGTTCCTTCATTCTTTCTTTTCTTTCTTGTTCTCTTTCATCCTTTTCATCTTTTCATTTCCGTCTTCTCCTTCCTTTTTCGCAACAAATGCTGGAGGTCCTTTTGTTTCTGATATCTCTCAGATAAGTAGATCATCATCGCTTCTTCATTTCTTCATCTTCCTCTCTTTCTTACGTTCTTTCTCATCTTTCTTTGTGTTCTCTCCTCAACTGCTTTCATCTCGTTCTTTCTCTTCTTCATATCTTTCTTTTTTCCTTTCTTCCTCTTCATCTTTTCATTCCCGTCTTTTCCTTCCTTTTTCTCAACAAAAGCTGGAATTTTTTTCGACGTCTGCCAAATATAAGCCCTATGCTACTTTTACATGTGATTGCTTTGTAATCAGTTCAAATCAGCACAGTTTACACTATAGCTACCACTAGTTGAGGTGTGTGTCGCAATGATCGACTAAGCTTTATTGCAGCTGAAACTGACAAAATCGCTTCATTTTTACAGCCGCAGTGATTAGATGCGGGTTTTCGCAGTTATATGATACCTTCTGTGTCGTCGTAGTAGTCTTCTGAAGTCGGATTCACTCGACAATTTCGAAATTACAATAGTTAGGAGAGCACAGACTCAGCGTCACATTTCTCGCTAGGAGTGACATTGATCTTTTACGGTTCATAATCACACTTTCTCTTCCCGATTTTCAAGCGCGAAGGAGAAATCTCTGCATTAAAACTAGACGTGGGGTCGACACAAACTCTTTGTTTTTTGTTATATGAAAATCGAGAAAACTTATCTTGATTAGCTGACGCGAGGTTGGTAAAGTAGTCGTAGTAAGTTCGGCTGACGATTCGGCGACCCGCCTTCTTCAGAGCCTGGGCGTATGTAGTATTAGTCTATTTGAATGATTCGGATGGTCTTATTTATATGCTGCCTAGGTCAGGTTAGAAGATCAAACGAAGAAAGGGCGCGAGATCTCGCGTGATGGTGACGCACTCGTCCTTCCGATTCATTTTGGGATTTTGGGCGTTTATCCAAAATGCCTCAAGAGTCTTGCGCGTGGATGTTTTTGATTCCTGCGCTAGGATTGTGACAGTCACATCAAAATCGTTGTTGTTGTGTTTTTGTGCCCTATGTAAACCTAAAGGTTTCGTTTTATCTATTTTAGATTTACTATCTAGATGTTCTTTTATGCGGATGAAAAGTGCTCTACCCGTTTCGCTATATATTCTTCCCCGCATGTTTTACATGTTAGTAAATAAATTGTGCCCGATCTCATACAACCCCCTCTTTTCCGTTAGGGCAGATCATACAGTTTTTGGTGTTGCATAATCGATCATAAAGTCTATTGCGGATCAGCTGATGGCGTAGGGTGGGAGGGTGGGATCTCGATAATTACCACGGAATTTTCAAGACCGCATCTTTTTAGGCACCTTTCAACCGCGCTACTAATTTCACTAACGACTAATTAGCCGAGGTTTCATAGAAAGTCGAACTTTTGAATTATTTGTTTTTTGTATACCCAATAATGTGGAATGCTGTGCAAAAACATTTGCGTCAGCAGGGATCCGAACCCAGACCTCACTCTTACCGTGAGCGTATGCTAACCGTTGCACCACCGACGCTCGTTTTGCACAGCACTCTTATTTACGCTATAACGCGTTGTCCGCCTACAGCTAACCGTCGACGGTCTTGCGGAGCAGCTGCTATCGGCATTGAACCCACTTGTGTTGACAGATATTGGGCATCGATAATCGGTCAGAATTCTTTTATTTGACCGCCACTTGCGGTGGCATGATGTCACAGTATTTTTTTCTATGAAGCGCTTGCGCAACATGCGGCGGTATTGATGCGGTTTCGAAATTTCAAGCACATTCTCAGAAATGTTTGTGCTCTCTACGCTTTAATCAAACATTTCGTTCGTTTTTCGTTTTCCCCTCGACCTTTAGTAATCGTTCGATGACGTAAATTCCGTTGATTTTAATACTGTATTTGTTTACACAGAGAAACTTTGCTGAGTCGGTTATTTATGTGTCAGACGGCGATAAGCGAATATTCAACTTCACTCGCTGAGCAAGATTCTTTCATAGGAGTGTTGGTAATCAGTCAGAAGCCTGACTCTCTGGCTAGAGCCGTACGTGGCCAGTCTTCAAAACACCTTTTCGTAATGCTGTGAAATCCAAAGGAAATATGTTCCACGCGACCACGCGTTTTTCTTCTTCTTAGCTCGCGTATATTTCACCGGACAGAACTCCTTCTTTGAAGTGCTAGGACTCTTTCGATAGCACAAGTCTCGAAGAACTCAAAAATATGTTCACCTTCTGGAAAAGCTCTTTTGATCGCGCTGTAGGAGAAAGAAAACATTTGTGATCTACACCTCGCCGCACAGAGCTCATTTTTGAGACTATTAGTAATCATTCTATAACGTAGGTTCAACTGATCCCAACGTTGCGCTTATTTTCTGGGAAAGACCGTTTCATTGCAGTGTAGCAGTGAAAATAAGATCGATCTTCACGTATCGGCGAGCTTGTTTACCGGTCAGCTCACGGGCGAGGAACAGGGAGGGGGCGAACGATCGATACAGGTTAGATATGCGGGTTGCAACCAACTTGTTTCATAATAGGGAATTCCTTCACCGCTTTGAAAGAAACTTCATGTAAAACGATTGACTCAAATACTAAGAAATCATCTCTGCGCGTTCATATGCTTCTTTTGCTTCTAGCGAATTTTATGCGTGAGAAAAGTGGAAGCGCGCAGGGAGTGTGAAACATAGATTTCTTTTGAATGCTACAGAGTTATAAGAAGGTTTTGACGAGAACTGCTTTCGTACGGCTCTAGCCAGAGATTTAAGCTTTCGAATGATCACTAGCACTCCTATCCAAAATTCTTGTGTAACGAATGATGTCGAATATTCATTTATCGCCGTCTAACATTTAAGTATTATGATGTGTTGTAACAGCCCAGAGAAATGAGTTATAACCTCAGCGCGCAATATTTTACGGTTGCCGTTTGTGCGTGAGGTTTCACCACACTTTCAGGAATCATGTAAAATTCAAATTTCAATTAGAAACCAGGGTTGATTTTCTCCACTTTTACAACGCTCTAGCGAGACGTACTCTGACTTAAGTTCAGTTGCTGAATCATGGATATTTGAACCATTAGATAACCACTAAAGTTTGGTGAAATGCCCAAGAACAGACGCCAACCGCGCCGAAGGTAAAATGTAGTTCTCTTTTGGTTAATACAACGCACTAACAAGGCTTTTATGGAAAAAAGGAAGTTTTAAAATTTCTAGGATCGAAGCTAGCGAATGATGTCTGAAATAGTCTGAGAGAACGCCTTTCCGCGTTTGGTACGCTAAAGGCTCACGTACATCTCGGCGGTCTCCCCTGCCTCATCAGAACCACACAACTAACATTCCACCTCCTATCAACAGCAGAGATGGTCACGACCTTCTCTGATGTTCAATCGATGGCTTACACGGCTGTTACAAGCATGTAACAATACCTTTTAATCGACTGATGAGGCGGCGAAACCACCGAGAGGTGCGTGAGCCACTGGCGTATCACGCTTGGAGAGGCTTTGAACATTCTCTCAGACTACTGAATTATTGAGCCAGCTTTAAAAACACTTGATTGAAAGGATTTCCAAAAGTTTTGGCGAAAACAATAGGGTTTTTTTCTGATTATAAGGGAACAAATGAAAAGCCGACCTCATTTTTTGGAAAGGAACTTTGCATAGGAGTGTTAGGAACCATTCGAAAGCTGAGACTTGATGCTACAGCCCACATCGCTGGTTCTCTGGAAAGCCTTTTTTTACGCTGCTACGGAAGGAATTTTCATGCGTTGCAGAGGCGTATATTTCTCGCCGAACAGAGCTCTTTCTTTAACCTATCACTAATAATTCGATAAGGTATTCGCCTTTATTCTAGCATTATCCAGATATCCTGAAAAGCCCGTTTTTTCTGCAACGCAGCACGTAAAATAAGTTGAATACGCATGTGTGGTCAAGGGGTCTTTGGCCAGTTCACGTCTCTGTGCATTGGGCGGCCACGTGACCTGCTGACGTGATACTTCTCTACACGTTTATATGCCCGAAAAGTTAATGAATATCGCGTAATTGAACGTAGCCGCCTCACGTTCGGGCACATGAATTGGCCAAAGAGCTCTTTGCTTCACAGTAGCGTATTCAACTTATTTTACCTGTTGCGTTGCCGAGAAACGGTCTTTCCAGGGTATAAGCATAGGTTAGAATCATAAACGATTGCGCTATCGAATTACTACTAATAGTCCAACGAAAGAGCTTTGTCCGGCGAGAAATATGCGCGTCTGAGGCTGGTTTTATTTTGGACTTTACAGCGTTGTAAAAGGTGTTTTGAAAAATCGGCGAGTGGGTGCTGTAGCCTGAAGTCTTAGCTTTCGAATGATCACTAACACTCCGATGGCAGCTTCTTCCTTAGCGGATGAAATCACTTCTTCACTTGTTCCCTTATAATCAGGAGTCGAATCTCTTTCTAACAAAAAGCGCCTCTATGAAGGTTCAATAGATAGTCGTATAAATATTGGTATCCTAAGAGCTATTTAGTACTAGTAGGTTATTGATATCAGCAAGGTTTTCGCTAATCAAGTCATTTTTATTGAAACTCGGTAAACACTACGCTAATCGCTTTGTTTTTTTTTCAGATGAAACCGTCAGCTCTTCTACCAACCAAGGAATACCTCAGCTCTATGGATATTCCTTGCAGTGAGATTCATCTGGACGAGGAAGTATGTATTAGTATACCTCTGTTCGATAAATTACTTGAATTGAATATCCCTCTCATCCTATTGGTATAGAGTGATGTGCAAAACTGCGTCAGGCGGGACTCGAACCCGCATTTCACCCAATGTGAGGGTATGTGCTCTAACCAGTCACACTATAGACAACTGTTTTGCCACCATTCTTTCTTCGTTACAACGCATCTATCCGTCAGTAACCAACTGTTAGCGATTCGGTATAGGTAGTCGACATCGACATTGAACCCAGTCATGCTGACATATTCTGTATTGGATGACTAAACAGAATTCTTTTCTTTCATCAAATCTTTTCATGGAGTGTTTTGGAGACATTTTGAAGTATTTACCATAACCGACTATCGGATAACCTCGACATCGTTAGAATAAATCAGTAGTTTTATCTTGATAAGCTTTTTCGAGGTAATAGCAATAGTGCATATTGAATAGTAGTGATGCGGTACAATACAGAGTTTAGTAGTGCATACAATAGTACAATAACATATTACAATACAATATAGCAGCCAAGCTGCTTGTTTAGGGCGGCTTGGTGGACGTTTAAGAGCATCGAGATTGTCAGTGAAGAGAACCAAAGAACATCCGACTCCGTGCCCACCTTTTCGACTCGACGATCATCCCTGCCCTAACGTATGCAGCGGAAACCTGGGGCTACGTGAGCAGGATGAGTGATTATTTGGCGTGATTGAATGCGCAGTCGAAAGGTCGATGCTGGGAATATCACGTGTCTTGCAAATGAGAGAAAGGATCCGAAGTTCTGGCTTACGTAAACAGTCGAAGTTCAAAGGCATCGTTCTACACGCCAGGAAATCTAAATCAAGGTGGGGCGGAACGTGATGCGCTTTAACGACAACCGATGGAGGAGAGCCGTAACTGACTGGATTCCTCGCGATATCAAGTGCTCCACAGGAAGACCACCGACCCGATAGTCTGATTTAATTGCGAATGGAATTAAGATGCGATGCTCAATGAATATCTAGAGCGAGATGTCCCACTGGGCTAGTCTTGCGCGCGACAGGGAAAAATGGAAGTGTTGCTGGTGCCCGCTCGGGTCCCTTGACGATCAACGGGACGACAGACGGCAGGTGATAATGGTTAACGTCATTTCTGTAGGTTCCTCTAAATAGAGGAGATCCCCCTGCCGAACTGAGTAAACCGAAATGCATCGTACAAGTGACGATGCTGCAATGCCGAAACACGTGTCTTGCACTGCATAGGTGCCATTTAAGGCCTTATAAGAGATTCAAAATATGTTGTCAGCATTCCTTCTATTTAACCGCTTTTAGAAGTGATATGACGGTATAGATATACTCACTGATGTAGAGTGGTGTACAAAAATTTTTGCGCCAGACGAGACTCGAACCCACGTTCCAACCTATCCTGGGGCGTGTGTTCCAACCCGGTTGAGTAAAAAGAATTCCGTTTGATCATCCGATACGCAATATCTATCAGCATGATTGAGTTCAGTGTCGATGTCGGCTACTTAAGCCAACCCGTTGACTATGGATTGCCCACAGATAGATGCGTTGTAGCCCAGGAAAAATGGTGGGAAACAAGCTCCGGTAGTGCATCGAGTTAGAGCACGCGCTCCGGATAGGGTGAAATGGGGGTTCTAGTCCCACTTGATGCAAAAAATTTTTTACATCGATCTACAATAGTGGGGATATCTGTAACATCATTCCACTGCTAGAAGCGGGTAAATAAAAATAATTATGTGCGGTTATCACACATTTTTCTCATCGTTTGAGCTCTCAAGATCTCTGCCAATCTCTCCGTGATATTGAGCCTGTAACTTCCGTATTAGGCTTTCGTGAGCGTTCGTGTTTCTTCAAAGCATTTTTAATTTCTGTTTACTGTAAATTATTTCAACACATAATGCCTTGCACTTGAAGTAATGTAGCTGTTTCATGATACGACGTCTAATTCCGTATAGGTAGGTAGATCTGCTGATTTTTCAACAACAGGCGGTAATTTTCAGTAGATGGAGGGTTTGAGGATTTGTAGAGATTTCGCTTTATCAATCTCCGGATAGATTCTGCTCTTTGCTATGTGTACGAGGTAGCGTAATAGTGATGTGGTGTACCAACAAGCAGGGTGATAAGCACGACACTGGTGCGTTTGCATGCCAGTGCTTCTTCGCAGTCATTTAATGAACGCGATAAGGAACGTCTTAGTTAGACTACTTCAAGACTACGTGAAGAATCGTATGAACCAACATTTAGCCGACATCTATGAAGAAGGCGAAATCCTCAAGTAGTAGTCGACGTGTGAGACATTTGAAGACTTTGATGGAGGACGATTACGAGGATGCGTATCGAATACATGAAATGCTAGGATCCGTGCAGTAGACTGTATGACGCGTCGTCCACATAAAGTGAACTTCTTACTACACTTTGCCATAGATCACTATTCAAATACAGTAATACGAGCACATGCAAGTGTTTTTGCACCATCGTCGTCCTATCAAGTGACCGCAAGAATTCTCATTCACAAATTCTTGACTACACAGGATATCGTTTCACGCTCCACATCTGAAATAAGGGGGCTTTGTTGAACAAGTTGTCACCTAAGTAAAAAAATACGTTCAGAGAAACTGCACTTCATCCATTCAGTGCCCAATTCCATACATGCATAGAATTAAATACATTTCAAGCATTATGCGTTCAAATATTTGGCACTTTCAACGTAATCGCAAGAATGATTGTTGGTCACGTGCAAGCAATTACATTTCGTATGTTAAGTGGAAATAAAATTTGATTATACACGACTTTGTATAGAATTTTTAGCACTTTCATTCTCAAAAGAATTACGAATCTACTTTCTTAGTAAACACGAGTCTTTGTTTATTGCCTATAGAAAAGGTAGTTTCAGGACCAACTGCGTGTGCACCTGTTGTGTGCGATGCTTTCTAGCCCACAGCAAATAGACAATGAAGGAATTATAATTGCCGAGTTAGTGAACAAGAGTCTTGGGTAGGGACCGCTTTTGTTTTTACCATGAAACGCAGAATTACTCCCATGACTTATCTTGGTTTCGTGAGCCTAATAAAAACTTCCAGTCATTTCTTGTACAATCATTATTCATTATGGTAATTCGCTTGTTGATTATTAATATTCCTTGCCCACAGTGTGTAATAGGATCCCGCCGCCTAGTTGATGTCGATATGGTTAGTATTTCACTGTCCTTCGGCATCAATGAATTGAATACATCTATATAAACAGCAAAGATATATACGGCTATAAGTTGGATGGACAAGTATGGCTTTTACTCCATCTGAGCATCCCGACATGAGTGGTGGACGCAGTGAGAATCTGTTGCGACAGTGTGTTGAAAATGAATGATCGAAGTGAGCATCTATTCCTATGTGAATTCCATTTCAGTGAGCGATGTTCTCGTCCTCAATTGCACATTGCCTATAATTTATTGGCCTATCATTCAGAACTCTACCTGTTTCTGCAGCGCCGATCTGATCTCTATTTTATGAGTCGTTGGCAATAAGCCTACAGTCAAACGGTTGGAATATACGCGGGAGCGGTTAGAAGTCGCCTCCAACAGTTAAGCTCATCCCTGTCCTTTCTTGAGAACTGGAAAACTACTCGTGAGCATCTACCCTCACGTTAAGAGCTCAGCAAGCTATGTGTTGGATATAAAATCCTAGAAACACTAATTAAAAACGAACCCTTTTCCATGACTTCGAAAGAGCCCTGCTACGGCGTCAGGAATGACGAGTAAGGATAGGCTGCCAAAATTGAAACGGACTGAAGTGACGACCTGTATCTACAACGTGCGAACACTTTCATAGAATTCTTTATCAAAGATATATTATAAGAAGCAAGAAGGATACAGTACGACGTAGTCAGTCTAGCTGAGATGAGAAGATGCTACCTATTGAGACTGTCAGATCAAGCTATGATTTAGACGGGGTCGAAGCATTCCAATTGGCCCGGAAATATTTTTTTAGAAAGGACCATGCTTTCCATAAGATTATCATTGGAAGTTTCATATCTAAAATTGGGCCACGAAGAACACTTGAGAAACATCACATCGGTAACCACGGACTAAGGTGGAACGAGCAGGGTGAGAGGCTATCTGAGAATATAATGACGACTGAAACCGTCCGTGAAAGCTCACTATTCCAGAACTCTCAGCGGTGGACGTTCGAAGATGTCGTCTAACCGATGTCGTTGATGTTGTAAAATCCTTCACGGGATCAAACAGCCACCTTTTCTGTGCAATACTGCTTTTTCGCGAAAACGGAAGGAAGAAACTGATCTAACAACGAAATCCCAGAACTACCATTGACTGGGACATTTTCAAGTCATTTCGGCTCCTTGAAGAAATCGACCTCTATAACAGCGACGAAAAATACGACCGGATCATCCACTATCTTCCATCATATTAACGCTGTGAAAGCGTAGAGTCCTAAAGTTACCAACAGATGTTTATCTCTATAAACACTCGAGCTAATTCGCCTACATGGAATCTCACGGGTCGCAGGAACTAAAAATTCGTGTTCGAACATACAAAACACGACAAGCTATGAAAGAAGATCTTAGAAGAGAAACTGAAGCGTTCAGGAAGCTCGCCTATGCTTCGCAATTACAGGGCCAAGATGATAGCACTCGACGCCGTGACGGAACAGTTACAGCTTCCTGAAAGATAAGGAGAATATCATCCAGGATTACTACCCGGGTCTTTTCACTGGCCACGTCATCTTACCGCAATAAAACAAAAAAAAAACAGAAGAGGATCACTTTGCATTCTATCGGTTTTTCCTCCCGAAGTCCTACACGTTGTTTCGTCGGTAAAGAATAGAACAGCACCTAATCTGGGCAGGATAAACCAAAACACCTGAAGAATCTCTCGCCACTTCTCATCAACACAGACCCGGATCTTCACTCTCTGCCTGCCAGATTCTAAGGTTCCCAGTATTGGAAGACCATCATTGTTGTCTTATTGTTAATAAGGGGAAACTTCACGGCATATGCAATCATCTCTTAATATGATTGCTGTACGTCGTCTACAAACTCTTTACTCGAGTAATCATTAACAAGGTTTGAGAAAGGCTAGACGAACTACAGCCATGCAAACAAGGAGGCTTTTGAGAAAGACTTGGTACTGTAGAGTACATCCACACGATGACAGATATTTGAAGTCTTACGAGAGTGCGAAGGACCTCTCTGCCCATTTTTCGAGGGCAGGTATGCATTAAATCACCTCAAACGAGGCAAAAAATTGAAGGCGAATGCATGGCGCATCCTTCAGGGATTGAGCAACTCCGAGAGCTTCAGTCTTCTTATCTACTCCAGAACATTATGCGCAAATTGGAATGTGACAACATGGGAGTAGAAATCGACAATTTTCCGACGACAAAATTTTGAAACTTTTTCGCATGCATCATGGCATTTTTTTCATAAGAGTAAAAGTCAGCTAGGCAAAACGAATGTTGAGCGTTTTCAAGAATGCTTTTAGAAAGATTGGTCTCCGATTGAATTTCACAAAAACGGTGTTTGAAATCCCAAACGAATCAATCCCGAATTCTCTATTCACTCCTAGCCGAACGATTGTCTCGAATGCTCCAGTTACGTCTATCGGGAAGTTAGCACGATGAACGATGTGCTCTAGAGTTGAACTTGTGAAAGCGAGCGATCTGAGTGTGTACAAGAGCAGTGCGGATGTAGTGAAGGAAATGAAGGACATCTGACTTTTGCCTACCTTTCCGATTCAACGGCTATCCCTGCCTTAGCGCGAGTTTCAGAAACCTTGTCATTACGTAAGCATGATCAAAGATCATTTGACGTTATTGAACATGCAGTCAAAAGGTTGATACTATTGGTATCCGGTGTCTCATAAATTAGAGAAAGGATCGAAGTTTCGACCTTTATCAACGATTAAAAGTCAGGTTTGCCATTCTACACACGAAGCCATCGAAGATAAGGTGGATTGGACAGTAATGCGCTTTATCGGCATCGAGTAGATGAGAGCCATTATCAGCTGGCTTCCTCGTAATGTCAAGCACACCATCTTAATGGTCCAATTTATTCACGAAACGCCAATAGGAAAGAGTGTTCAAAAAAATAGCGAAGCATCATAGTTTGATCTGATGCATATCGGACTAAGCGCGTCAGCATTAGAGTCGGTTGGTGTAGCAACAAAAATTCAATATCGTTCCAATCATTCACAGAAGGTCTGAACATCACAAGTTGTAAGGACAGAAGTATCAGTACAGCAACTCTTTTATTCTTTCTTGCTCGATGTTTGATACCAGCTTACTCGTCACAAATACACTTTTTTTTGCAGTGTGATGTTGAGAAGGTAGTTTCTCATCATTGGCGCTTTACTCGGCATCTTTGGGAAATTCCGCGGAATAAATTATGCATCAATAGAGTAATCTTTATAATACGCGCTGTATATGATGGGTGCTATCCGAAATTCGCACCCAAGTTCACATTGGATATGACGTATAGTTTACGAATATATTGGTAGGTATAACATGGGATCAGGGGTAGGGGTGTGGCCGGGTGGTTGTGATGCTCTTTGCGGTGCGTCACAGGGCCAATCTCCACTTCTGAGCACTCTCCCGTAGTCAACGACGAATACTCATGGAGCACTGCAATGCTACAGCTAGGATGTCTTTGAGATTGCGAGGGGACGTGCTCAACCAGTTCTCTACGACTTTTATGAAGAAGACAAATTGATGTACTAATAGAATGCGAGAGTACTGAGACGCGGTAGAAAAAAGCTATGATATGCGTCAGACAAAGTATTAAAGTAAATCTCGCGCACATGTATATCAGTGACAGTGCAGAGAAGTTATGCATGAACATTTTCATGGAACGTCTTCTGAAATCGTACAATTCCAGATTGTCTTCGGATAATCGCCTAATCTGTTAGCTTGTTATTATCATTTTCTTCAGTGCAATTTCTGGTGGTAAATTGAATTTCTACACCATGGGAATGATTGCAACTAAAGAAGACATGGTGGAGGTTGAAAAGATAGCAAATAATCCGGTGCGTTTTTCAAATTATGTTTCATGAATGCCTCAACACTATGATGAATGAAAGTCCCACTGGTTTCTAAGTAGAACATATCACTCTTTTCTCGATTTTCAATCTGTTGAGTTGCTCATCTCATTGAATGCAAAACCACTAAGTTGAGGGAGAAGTTCCTATCATCTGTGAATACATCAAATTTTGTCTTTGTTTCACATTACGGGGTATTGTAAATTCATTGGAATACCTCAGGAATATTTCCTTGAGAAACTTTCGATGCGATAAAGGAAAAGTACCCAATGCTGGTTCGTCGAAAGTGCGCGCTGTTCAGCAAGACGATACCGAACTTTGCACAGTAAAAAAAGAACTAAGCAAAAGTTTAATGAGTTGGAAACTGTCGAGGTCTTGCCGCACCCAGCCTACAATCCAGATGCTGCGCCGTCTGATCCGAGATCCCAGTTCCGCTCAATGGAATATTTCCTGCGTGGACCCCTATTCGAGACATTCGATCAAGTTGAAAAGGCGCGACTGGAGTTTTTTGAATGAAAGCCCAAGGAACGGCAATTTCGAAGCAGGTGGGAAGCTTGCAGATCGATGGCAGAAGGTTGTGGATAATGATGGTCTTTATTTTGCCGAATAATCGTCGTTGTATTTAACTAAGTTTTTGTATAAACATGGGATTTTCAGCTGGTGTTGAAGGAACTTATCTTTCATCTTAGTGTTTTTTTTGTTTACATTATGCTAGTCAAACTTTTTTGTTCATTTTGATTTCCGGCAATGCATATTTGTAGGAACTGCTCTTTCTACATCCATGGTTCAGAGATATGGTCAATATGGACGAAAATAATATGAAATTGCGTCCAGTGCCACCTGATGTTTCTAAAACATCTATTCGAAAAGATTCTTCGTGCAGGTCAATACGCCAGGACATGGTGTGTTTCTTTGATAGTGAAATTTTAGTGTTAGCTAACTCATTGTTTCCAGGACCGACTTTTAATAGTCACATTCGAGTATTAAGAAGTGTTGGATTTTTGTTTAGGCTTACACGAGTTGTTTTGCAGCTTTTAGTTTGCAATATCTAGCGTTCAATCAGATATCGATCGCCTTCACTAGAGTTGCATTAGTCGGCATCTCTCTAGGAAAAAGAAGCAACTCTGTAAGAGTAACATAGCTCACATGGAATGTTAATCCTTTCCGGGCGGCGGAGGTCGTTCCCAACTCTATAATTTCCAAAAGTTTTTCTTGTCAGACAAGACGTTTTAACTAGATTTTTAGTAGTTTAATGAAGCTTAAATCGCGTCGGTCACAACACTGTGCTTGGTTTCAAGAACTTTAATACGCTGTAAGCGAAAATGATATGTGTTTCGCCCAGAGAGCTTTATTTGCTCGGCTAGGGTCTGCGAATGAGTTCCTGTGAGACTACATCAATTTTCCTTTGATGGCGTAGATCTCGTTGATTTCGAAGCTAAATTTGGTTTTTTTAGGTCATTAGTGTACTGTAGGGGTGGATAGAAGATCACGTTTTACACTAGAGATTTTCTTCGCACATAAGAGTTATATGTGCACTTGAAGTGTATGAGTGCGTAGGAAAAATTATGTAGTATCATAGTAATGCAAAAATCTGAAGTCTTCAGAAACAAAGCGAAAAATTGGTTCTTTTTCGTTAGACAGCACGGGATGAAAAAACGATACTTCTCGTTGGACAAGAACTTTTCACAAGAGTGCTAGCAATCAGTCGAAAGCTTAAATCTCTGCTAGTGTTATGCATGGCCGTATTCTTAAAACACGCTTTTGTAATGCTCTAAAATTCAATGTAAATCATGTTTTGCATCGGCCTCGCAGTTCTACTAATACTCCGCTGAAAGCACGAAAAGAATATGAACGTGTAGAGGAAATCTTGTAGTACCAGAATCATATGTTTAATCCGAAGTTTCTCTCAAAGCGCAGGAAAAATTTCTAATTGATTGATAAAAATCCCATTTTACTTGTAGCGCGCCAACGCATTTCGATTGATCGATGGGGTGCCCCCGATCGAATCTACGACCACCACACACGTGGACCATAGATTAGCCAGTAAACAAGCGCACCGTACATGTGAACTCGATCTTATTTTCCCTGTCACACTATAGTAAAACTATTTGTTTTGTTCTGGCAGGGTTATGCTCTCAAAACCACGTATTCACAGATAAAGAGCGAATTATGCAAAGCTCTGGAATTCAGGCGTGAGTTTGACCCACGTTTCACCTTACTGGGTACGTGCTGCCACTACACCACCGATGCCATTGTTCTGCTATCACTTTCCAATATAAGGTACCATGTAAGCAACCAACTGTCAACGCGTTCGGCCTGTTGAGCACATGTGGACACTGAACATAGTTAAGCTGGCAGTTACTGAGTATATATATATATATATATATATATATATATATATATATAAATACATATGTGCACATACATACATATGTTCGTAACACATATGTAAACACATATACACAAACACACAGGCATACATGCGTCCACATATGCGTATACATTATCTATACATATGTACACGCATATACGTGTACACATATGTACATATTAAAACATGTAATATGTACATATATACAGTGTATAGTGTAACATATATATATATATATTTAGATGTAAACAGACTTAGTGTACGTATATGATTCCGCCTTTTTTTGTTGTAATAATACTAAAATTCAAGATATGGAAAATCTTTTTTTTTTTGTTCGAAAGTGCGGTAAAACGCTATCTGTTTATACGTTTTCTGTACACGAAGTACTCATAAAATGGTGCTGCAGATTTCTTTGCGGATTTCTTAATCAAAGGTAGTTGAAATTGCTTGATTTTGGCATAGTTTAATGGCGCATTTTCTTACGCATTTTGGTATACAAATTGCCTATACTTGCGATAAGATGCAGCTGTCGCGGTATGAGAATCTTCATCTATTCATGTACGAATGGTGCATAAAGGAAAGGTGCTAGTGAAGTGGCGCATAAGATTAATGGAGCTTGGTGCGAGTTCAGTTTTAAAACAAGTACAGGCAAGTTCTATACCAAAGTGCTCGCAAAAAATGCACAACTTAGCGATACAGAGGTCATGCAATTTTATAGCACAAATCGTATTAGGAAACTAAAGCCGCATAAAACTTTGGAATTTCGCTGCATGATGATGCTGTAGTTCATATTGCAAAACCAATGAAAAACGTTAAAAGAGGCGAGATGTGAGGTTTGAGGAGGTTTTATCCTACCTGTCTAACTCTGCCGACTTTAAACCGTCAGATAAGCTTGAAATCACCAAATTTAATATAAAAACTAGCAAATTTCAAAAAATAAGGTTTTCGGATACAAAAGTCGTTATCTTTAAAGTCCTTTGAGATCAGTCATATTATATATTTCGTATCAAAAGTCACAAATAATTAGCGTTTTCATCGCACTTTCAGGCAAAAGATGGAATTTACATTTTTTCATTTCTGTTATTGTTAGAGAAAAAAAATCGGCGAAGTCATCACTGTGCACCTAATAGAATATGCCTCAATTGTGATCTATCAGAATTCTTTACTTCACTATTTATAGCAGTGTTTAAACCTCCTTACCCTTTCCAGTATAGCTAGAAATGTGGGTTTAGCTTCCGCCTGGATGTTCAGAGGTTTGCGTATCATTCAACTTCCTCGCATTCACTTATATTTTTCCATAGCACAAGCAGCGTAGCGTTCTCTTCATCTGTGGTAGTCTCGCAAACGCAGATATTTTGATTTTCAGTTCAACGCCAAAAGTCTCATTGGGCTAAATAAGTGTCTTTTTCGAAAAGCACTACCTTGTATGTTGTGAAATTCATAAAATAATACTTAGCTGACCATTACATCGGTGGTATTTCGCATGATGCGTGCTAGACAAAAACTCGTTTTTTATCATGAGATAGGATATGCTTATTCATATTATAGTTGAGAGATGCAAAACTCCTATCTACTAATGGATCATTTCAATACATTTCGTCCACCATGTCCTGATGTATGAGTTGATTTGAGCTCATGTCGTCCATTATGGCCCAGCAACCATGTTTTCTCTGCAGTTCTTCGAAAATTCGTTTAGTTGCTTCAAATAGTGTGCCAAACAATTTATTATCCTATTAAGCGACGAACGAAGAGAATCCGCTAAAGAGAACGAACTCTCCAGTCCGCAGAATGTATCCAGAATGAAGGCTGTTAGTTTTCTTTTCTACTGAGCTCAATATAAATTCGGAACTGTGAGTTGATTTTCTTTTCTAGGGTTGCAATTTCTTGATGGAGCTCATCGAAAGAGTGTGTCAAGCTCAACAGAAGAACAATGTTTGTTCTATGCCTATTTCAAATTTACCTCTTTCTCAATGCGGTGAAGTCTTTGTTGTTATCAGTGCTGATTATATACTCTTGAAAAGTGTGTCAATAATATTTTTTCTGAAGTTCACGGCGGTGATATCTTGACTCTTCGCTTAGAATGAGGAATCAAAAACTTTGTAGTCACAGAGCCCTGGTACCGCGTCTTAGGCAAGAGACAGGGGTGATAAACACGTTGCATAGTGATTATATATCCTGGCAGCATATCTTAAAAATTTCAGGTCTGTTACGGCACTTTTCTGTGCTAGACATGCATTTCGGTCTTCTAGCCTCATCAGTGACAGTGTAGCTTTTGGTTCAGCAAATCCCTTATAGACAAGTGTACCCTCTACATATGGAAGAAGTGAAGCCGAATCAGTTACACTGACTGTAAAGTGGAACAACCACCTTACACTTTAGTGATAACAAGTCACTGCATGTTGATATCGAGAAAAAAATTTGCACTTCCAGCGGTGTGCCTCAGTAAAGACTTCGAAATATGTAAGGAGGGGTTATGAGCTTTTTCCTTCACAACAGAACAAGTCCAGATATCTCCAGCAGATTCGAAAGTGCTATCAGCTTACATTCTTAGTTCCCTCAAAAAAAAAACAACAAACTAGATGTAACTCCTGTTTAGTCGAAACTATAAGCTAACTGACCAATAGGTGGTGATGTTTGTATTCTTTGCGCAAATGAACTTTTACATAGTAAGCAAAATCTTAACTGATATATTAGAGTCCCAAAAGAAACTCTGATCAGTACAGACAATGTTTTGGGTCTTTTAGGTGCCATGGCAGTTGGTTCAGAATAGATACCAAGAGATGGTCTCCCAAGACAACAGCCGAGATAAAGATCTGTTGGATAAATATAAACGCTACGGATTTAATTTTACTGAACCTGATCTCAACAAAAAAGTAAGCGCACGCAGTCATAAACTTTAATATGTTTCAAATTGCTTCATGAGAATGTTATACGTTTATGTGGACATACAACAATTTTTTTTTTCAAGGTGATCAAAAATTTAACTGGACGGAGCACAGTGACGAAAGGATTGAAGCAACCAATCTTTCTTGCAATTCATTGTGATAATAGCTCTAATCCGCTTATGGTTGGAATCAGTAAAAATGCAAGTCAGTATTATGAGATGACATGCTTCTCGTTTTAGCTGTCATAATGATTCCTTATATATATACTGAAGATGCCTAATTTCGTGTTCAAACGACGAGTACATTCATTTTTCATTTCGACTACTCGTCGTGTCAGAGGCGTGAAGTACTAGCCTTATCAGCAATTTATCATTAAAAAATCAATTGCCGCAGTATTGAGTCAAGAGTTATGTAGGAACATCTTATTACCGCTCACATGAGCGTAATTAATCGTAATTTTTCTTTCACGAGCAGCAGTTTGTGCGGTATCCTAGCCTCACTACGGTGGTCTATCTTATATAACTAAATATAGAAAGTAGTTCTCCTCGCCTAGCGTCTAACGTCACACTAGTGATTGGTATCTTATTGATTGGAATAAACACCTGCAGAAAATAAGTCGCGAAATTAACGGTCAGGGAAACTTGGGGTTGAATGTGATTGATGTTGTCCTTTCACGTGTTGTAAAATTTCTTATGCATTGAAATAATTTAGGGTTATACCCAGAACAGGAGTTGAAGAGAGCTATTGAAGCTTGCGAAAATTCTTCAAAACCGACCACACTTGTAAAAACCATGTACGGTGAACCTATCATATCAAATCCGTTCGTGAACAGACCTCCGCAAATAGACTGGCAAACTCAACACGTAATGTTTTTTCTCAACGAGCTCATTTTTGTGTTGTATTGTTGTTATCAGGATTAACGGGTGGCTCAAGAGTAGTTTTGTACTAGGAGTTTTTCACTAATAGTAGTTTTATCCTACACTGCGCTAAGAACTCGCACTATTGTTTCCGCGAGAGTCAAAACTGTTCTCTTGACACTAACAAGTTCTTTTCAGATATTAGGGGACAAATGAAAAACCGATCTCATTCGCTGGAGAAAAATTTTCATAGGACTGTTTTTAACTATGCGAAAGCTGAGACTTCAGGCTAAAGCTCCACGTCGCCTGTTTGTCAAAGCACCTTCTTATAGCTCCGTGATCTCCACACAAAACTTCCTTTCAGACGTGCATATTTTTCGCCGGACATAGCTCTCTCTTTGAATTATTAGTGATCGTTCGATAGCGTAATCGAAATTGATACCAACGCTGTGCTTATATCCTGAAAAGACCGTTTCTCTAAAATGCAGCAGGTAAAATAAGTTAAATTTCCATCTGCGATCAGTACCCTCTTTGGCTAACTCATGTGCGGCTGGCTAGCAGCCACGTTCGATGACGCGATGACCATTGATTTTTCGGGCATATGGACGCGTAGAGAGGTATTGCGTCAGCAGTTCACGTGGGAGCCTCTTGCACACCCACGTGAATTGGCCAAAGAGGGCATTGATCGCAGATGGGAATTCAATTTATTTCACCTGCTACGTTTCAGAGAAATGATCATTTCAGGATATAAGCACAGCATTGGAATCAGAAACGATTAGGCTATCAAGTGGTCCCTGATAGTCTAAAAAAAAGCTCTGTCCGGCGAGAAACATGCGTGTCCAAAGCCAAGAAATCTTATCTTGTAGCAGCGTCAAAAGTCTTTTTCGAAGACCGATGGCATGGAGCTGTAGCTTCAGCTCTCAGCTTTCGAATGTTTACCAACACTCCCATGAAAATTTTCTCGATGAATGAGATCGCATTTTTCATTTCTCCTCTCATAACTGAATTGTACCAGCTAACGATTTTGGTTCGAGTTTCTAAATCTCTTGTAGTGATTTCCACAACATCTAACAACAACATATAATTCAAGCAGTTGCTGTGTTATGCTTTAGAGATCTTTAAATCAACAGAATGTTCAATCTTCTTCTTCCAACGTGGTTAACGATAGACGTAATTGGGAGAAAATCAATACCAAAGGGGTAAGCTTTTGATTCGACGCTCTTCCAAAAGCATTTAAACGTAAACCATTGATTCTTGCTTCGGCTTCACCAGTTTCAGCTGTTTTCCTTGTCCAATGATTATAGCTTTATGGTATTTGTTCTAATAGATTGAAATTACTGTTTGAACGTTATCGAAGTTTATTTTTGCCACAGCCATCTGATATTGATGAGTCGGAGCCGGAGCCGGAACCAGAGTATGAGTGCGACACAGCATACTTGTATGAAAAAGACTCCGATAGTGATTATTCAAATAGCTCTGAAAGCGTAAGTGGTGTGTACACTGAGGATGAAGAAAATGAAGAGGTATGTGTTCATAACTTTGATGTGGAGCTGACTGCATGCGACGGAAAAGCAAAGGATTTTGTGCATCTCTTACCTGACTACTTTTTGGAAGGCGTTCACGCTGCAATAGCAGTATTTTTTCGCTGCGAAGACATAAGTAAGAATAATGAAGAGTGAAGAATTAAGAATTCAGAGAAAATTCCGTTCTCTCCTATAACTTTTCAACCGCTTGCAGACAGCCCCTTTTCTTCTTTTTATAACTATAGTAGCCATTCGATGGCTAGAATCTCGACGACTTCGATACTATACTTGGTTTCGGTACTTTTGCGTTATCCGTACTGTTTTACCCATGGAAAAAAGATTTTGTTTGTTTTCATTGATAGCTTAAATCAAGGAAATTTGAATAGTGTACTCTATCATTTAAGAAGGCTTCATTATTGCGCTGTAACAGCAAAATTTGAATTATGTTTCTCACTTGAACATTTAGGGCTGACGGAAACTTTATCTTAAGACTTTTAGTAACCATTCGCTAGCTCACATCTTGTCGATTTCAGCGGTGTAATCGATTTTTGAAAAGGATTCTTTGGCGCGCGGTAGCAATCAAAAAAGGATTGAGTTTTGCAAATTTAAAACGTTTTCGTCATCCACTTTTTTTCGATCCTTTGAATAAAACGCGCCTTTCACGTTTCCTAAGTTTGAACAGCTGTTGATTAGCTCAGATCTTGAGGATCTCATTAACGATTTATTTTAATAATGGCTTTGCTATTGCGCTGTAGCAGCTAAAATAAAATTGTGTTTCTTGTTTAAACATTTCTCGCTAGTTAACGTTTTTTCTTCTGGACTTTTAGTAGCCCTTCGATAGCTCAAATTTTTTCGTTTCCAACGGTTTGTTTTGTCTTCGAAAAGTACATTTTAATGCGCCTTAGCAGCCAAAGGAATGTTAAGTTTAGCGCCGTGCAACATTGACCCAAACCACTGTGCTTTGCCATTACGTGGATAGGAACTTCGCAATATGGCCGCTAAAGCCACCACGCTTTTTTCGGTGCCAAATTTGCGATTCCCATTCTCTTTTGTATATCACAGACCATCGAGAAGTCCTTTTCAAAACCAAAGTGCACTGTTGGAATTGACAAGATTATGTTATCGAATGATTATTAAAAGCTTAAAGGAAATAATTCATCAGCAAGAAATGGTCAGTAATTTATTTTTTGCTGTTACATCGCAGTAATAAAGCCTTCTTGACATTAAGATGCGCCACTTAAATTCTTTTGGTCTAAGCTATCGAATGACTCTTCAATTCAAAAAAAAAAACAAAGAAAAAAACGTTTTTTTAGAGAATCTAAACGGGTGTGGATAAGGAGAAGTATACCAGTTTTTTCAAAGACCTTTTCAGTGCAGCGTAGCAGCAGAAAAAATTGAGTTTCACACTCGGCACATTTTCGCTGGGCAGAGCTTTACTTTTAGACTTTCAGTAATCATTCAGTAGCTTGGATCTCGTCGTTCCCAACACTGTGCTATGTTCACTTCCTGAGAATGTCATTTTGGGCGGAGCAGCGAGAACAAATTGAGTTTTACACTCGTTGCGCAGTTTCAGCTCGGTTAGGGTTAGTGCATGGGATTTTACAGTAGACGACACCGAGACGGCAGTGTTAGTGAATAGTTTTTTACTAGACTTTTAGTAGCTATTTGACAGAATAAATTTGGTTATTCTGAAGCTAAGTTTGTTCTTGAAAAGGTTTTCGTAGAGCGCTAAGAGAGTGAAGAGAAGATTATGTTTCGCACTCGTAGTCTCAGGCTACTTAGGCTTAAGCTTAACAGCGTGTTCATTTGGCATTGATAATAAGAAAATAAAAGCTTAAACTCATAGAACGATAGAACAAGTTTCTTCTACATTTCTGGAAGAGAAACCTAGAAGAATATAAGGAAGGAATAAAAAAAAGTTGTGAATAAATAACGAAAATACGCGCAATAATGCTCGCCGAGTGCTGAACCCAAATCTCTTTCCGCTGCTACAGCGCATTTAGAAGGCCTCGTGATGCATACACAGCATTGGAATTGCCGAGATTTAAGCTGTCGATTGACGACATATAGAAAAGTTTGCCACAAGACATTCAAGATCGACATCATAAGCAGGCATTGTTGTCGGAGTTCATAGCGAAGACTAATTTATTACCAAACATAACCAACACTTTTCAATCAACCAAGCCCAGATATGATTATGCTCCTTATCCTGAGCTATCTGACAAAACAATGAAAGTTGTTTCTCATGATGCTACGTGAACGTTCAATTCTTCCATTTGTTTTTGAATTGTATTTCAGTCTGCCGACGTTAATAAGTCGATCAAAACTCAAATGAACCCAAGAGAATCTCGTGAAGTCAGTGTGCATGCAGTGATGAAACATCCGCCACATAATCCTTCTGCACTAAAGACTGGTTTATCCAACCCTCCATCTGTACAGTTACAACCCTCTCCAGCTCCACAATATGGTCCACCCCTTGTTACTCACAAAGGGGCGTCGAATCTTGAGCAGGTAACGTTTTTCCTAATTTTTCGTTACAAGTGTTACAGATAATACTTATGTTATGTGTTGCAACTAAGTTCTCTTTGTATCGCGATAGACTGGAAGGATTTATTGTAGAAATCCGCAAAATTTTCTTATTTTTATAGAGAGCATTAAGTCGAGATGATAGAAAGCCCATGGGAAAGCGAATCTCAGCGCTTGCCAAAAAGAAATGAACTAAACGAACGGGAAAGAAATCCAGGCTGTGGACAGGTGGTTATTCATGCAACATCCTTTGTTTTGGTGATGAAACATCTAAAACCATGTTATTTTCAAGAAGCCTTTTCGCCACGTCTTCAGTAACCACCAACACCGACATATACCAAGGTGCACTTTGAATATTGTTATCAACTTGATCAATTTTTCTTCCTAAAACTTATTCCTGTTGACCAGTCTTTACTTTCCAGGGAACAGCAGGAAGGCGCTGAATGCTGTATAGATTCCCATTCAGTAAATTTACGCAGTGAAAATCATTCTCGTACACATTTCGAACAAAAGCTCTTCATTACACCTTCGAAATTGGCAATTCCAACGAACGACCGCCGCAAGCCATGTCAGCATCCGATCGTGATCGATCTTACAATACGGAAACAAGGCCCAGGATGGAGATCTCCGTCAGTCTTTCCCAGGCGGCGCTAGTGTGAAAAAAAGCACAAGCAATAATCCCGTAGAAATGA
Organism: Parelaphostrongylus tenuis; assembly: GCA_019055375.1. Lineage (NCBI taxonomy): Eukaryota > Metazoa > Nematoda > Chromadorea > Rhabditida > Metastrongylidae > Parelaphostrongylus > Parelaphostrongylus tenuis. The sequence goes on along the minus strand of JAHQIW010006969.1, from coordinate 26,041 downwards.
GACGCGACGACTGTACTAATATGAGCAGTATTAATGGCGATGTTTATGCACAGAGAGCACGTTCCAATAGGAATAATGGTGGTTATCCAGGCGACTTTAGGAACAATCGTGGGTACCCAAACGAATCAGGGAGGTGAGTCTGAGCGGTCTCCTGTGAAAAATTGAGCTCGATTTTACCAAGTTGATTTAATGTCGTTTCAGTCAATTTTCTAATCGGCCAGAGCCATATGTGAACACATTTAGAGTGGACAGGTACAATTTTTTCAGCTACGAATGTGCGAAAAAAAGTTTTTGTTTCTATAGAATTTAGATTTGATTTTCAGCAATTATACCAGCGCTGTTTTTAGAGCATCCGCGTCACGAGTGCAGGCAGATAGAGCGGACATGTATATTCTTCAATCAGCACATTTTTTCTAAACTTTATCCAATATGTGGAAGTGTTTGCAAAACTGTTGGGTTTCAGTGTGCGGCAGTTCTTTGGAAATTCGTCGTCATTCGATGTGTTGATGAACAATGATTCGTCAAGTTATCATTCCGTAAACGTTAGTACATATTAATATCGCAAGTTTTGTGCGCCTTTATGTGAGAAATGAGTGCGGAATTCATTGAAGACACGAGAGTTTTATTGTTCGAAAATCAAAGTCGTTGGAATCTTCATATTCCTTGCATCAGAAGTTTTTTTTCTAGCGCATAGTAAGTCCTAATGTTGTGAAAGCGACAAATTCTTGGAGAAAAATATATGCCGTCTTGTTGACAGGTACATTTTCAGTGTCTTTTCTATGAGGTATATGTTCATTGATTGCTGTTGAGTTTCGTGCAGCATTTAGAGAAGACTTTTTATTCTAAGAGACTTGACTGGTGAGCAAAATATGCAGTAGAAATACTAGAAATTTCGAATATAAGTTGTCACAATGGCTGTCAGCTAATCTAGCTTTATAAAGCGAAATCGCATACCCGACTGAACCTGTTAAAGGTTGGTAGCTGATAGTTAACATGGAGATGTTGAAGAATGAGTGGTGATGCAAGTGTGCCTCGGTTGTGTAGTGGTAGAACAGGCTTTCCCGGATAGGACGAACTGCGGATTCGGTTCTCCCCTGGGATCGTGTTTTTGCTCATCACTCAATTCTCTTAGTAATTTATGAATGATCAAAAGACTGCTAAAAATGCAATGAAAATACTAGACATATCGAAGGTTTTTTATGGAAATGACTTCAGTTGTGCCCTCCACATAGGCTAAATTTTGTTCAACGACCACCACCTTTGTTATGAATTCTCGTCCCCAGTATCAGTTTTTCGATTGTCTCCTTAGCGTAAGTTTTCAAGCGCTTTCATGGTATCACGCTCCATGATTTTCGCACTACCTCCTTTACAGTAGTACCAAGATTGATACCATGATGGAAAACTTTGCGCTTTCATGATCTAGTAGCGTTATTGCAGCAGGCCTAAAACAATTGTAGGTTTTGTTATTTTTTCATCACTCTACATCACATGAGAGGATAGCAACACTTCTTGCCGTGGAATCGTTTCTTCGCACCCACAATTCATGAAATCTTTGGACTTAGTGATTGACTGATCTGAACACCAGCTTCTTGAGAGAACTCGATCGTGCACTTCTTGTAAGTCGTTGAATGTTTTCCGAACCTATTCTCCCTAACATAGCCGTCTAGCATGTTGTCAATGGATTCTTGAGAACGTTCTGGTTCAGACATGTATGGTACCTAATTTTCCGGTTCACGAGAAATAAAGCGGTAATTGGAGTCATGGCAAGGTTGAATCAGAGCTTAAATTGTAATTTAGTTAAGTTTTTCTCGTAACGAATTGCATCAATACTGCATTACCTCTGTTTTCAATTCCAATTTACAAGTTCTAAAAGGACACTACGAGGTAATCATTGAAACATGAAATAAATTAAAAAGTGTGCTTCAACTATTTATTGCGAAATTTATGAATTTCGTGTTGGCAAAAACGACCATCGTTTCCATTAGTCTGAAATCTAGATATATAGAGGAGATGTCTTACATCTCGTGTTGGTCACATCACTTTCACTCCATTCGGTGTTTTTATTGACATTCATATTACTAGTTGACTTCAGTTTTCCCAGAAATCTCAAGACAGCCGGACTACGTCATTCTGAAGTCGCCACCGTAGAAAGTTCTTTTGTGAATGGGAGAAAAGTTTTCCGCTTTGGGAATCAGATTCTTCCAGAACCATGGAGAATTATTTGGTGAACGATGAGTAATCCTGTGATTGCTCTATTAATGCTCACTTTTTTTTTTACTGATCGTTATCATTCACGCAACGTTTAACTCACTTAGCATAAAAGATTTGAAGAAGGAGTAGGAACTGTTAGAATACAAATCGTCCGTGGTGAATTAGCTCAGCTGTTACTTACATTGTCATTCAGACAAAGCTGTGCTGAAATTCCGCCCTATCGCTCTAAGTTTGGTAGGGGCCAATGTTCAACCTGATTTCGCTCATAGTAGGGGTACATACAAGTCGACCTCTTGTTGTTAAACACTCCTCTGAAATTCTTGTGACCCATTGTAATATGCTCACTAGATGGATAAGTTATTAGCTAATTTAATGTAGTTTCAAGGTGGTGGAGACTTTAATAATAACGTCATTTGTAAATACCGAAAAATTTGAATGGTTTCTTGGCATCCCATTTTAAATTGTGTATTGCACTTCGTTTAATCTAATCTTGGTCAAAATAAGTGATTACTGGGTGCAGCGAATTACGTGAGAGCTCTTCTTTCCACTCATAAACCCGTTTTTTTTAGGGTCAAAATGGATCTTTGCGGGAGTCAACGTTGAGGTCCGATGATCGAGCTTCGTTGCAAATTATCCGTGAATACACCTATCTGAATCGGAACCCAAACACTGATGGATATCGTTCCGTACGTAAACTTCAGATGATTTGAATCGAATAGCTTGTGATGAAGGTGATCACATTTGTTTACAGTTGGAACAGGTCCTGCATTTGTTAAAAGTTAGAAGTGCGAACTACTGGATTCCACGAATCCAATCTCATCTCCCAGAAGTGGAAATTGTTACGTTTCGTGACAAGGTATCATTGGAGTCATATTTCATTGCTTACATACCATATATACACTTATGTACGTATGTATACGTGTATATTTACGTATATAGACACATATATACGTTCATATATATATATATGTATATATATATGTATATATATGTATATATATACGTATATATAAATATATATATATATATATACGAATAGGTACTTTAAATGTTCATTAGCAAATTCGCAACCAGATTCTTCAACTTTAAAAAAAATCCTTGCCCTTACCTTTTGAAGAGACATATCTCACCTCGTAGTGAACATTAACAGTTGGAATTATACCTTTATTTACAGTGTTTTATAAAGAAAACGCTCAATTTCAATATATCTCACAATTGTCATTTGAGCAACATATCATGTGATCTGGTAATTGGCTCTTGTACAGCCCGAAACAAGTATTCCGACCTTGCAGTCTCGTCAGTCGGGCAGAACCCGTCGTCTTTTAGTTAGAATTATGAGTTGTAATTATGTAGAGAAAAATTAGTTTAGAGTGTAAGGTTCTTTACCGGAAAGGTTAAGAGCTCTCTTTGTTCATCTGTGATGAAACATTGCTATCTAAAGTTCACAATATCCTTTCTTTTCTTGTTAAAGTTTGTGCTCCGTGCAAAATATTGACTGAAAAGGATGGATGTCATTCAGTTGGACGCAAGATGCATTTGATTGCCGCTTTTACTCGGAAGTTCAAAATTGTTGTACCAGTAATCTTTCAGAACTTTTCGAAAGCCCTATTTAGAAATAGGGCTATATTTTTTATAAAAAGTCTGTCATGGTCTTCGAGTTTCGCATGCTCTAATCATCCAAAAATTATCGTCAGCTGTTCAGTAACGAGTGTTGTTGTCAACATTTTGAATAGCAATGTAGGGTTATTCTAAGAAGGTCATTGTTGCACGTAATTGAATTACTTTTTGCATTACACACTTTTTGATAAAAATGATTTCATTTTTCAATTTTCCACAATCAAGCGGGTCCATTGCTTTATTACTGAGTTCATTTTCTTTCAGCACTTGCTTTTGTGGAGAGGAAATGATGACTCCGATTAGTGGAATACGGGCACAAGTCGTTAGACTTCGTGGAACTGCTGACAAAACTATTTAACTTCATGCCCACAAAATCAAGATCAAATTTTACTTAATTACTCTTTTGAACTCTTGTTGATGAGTTCACGATAAAACTGGGTACGCTTATAAGGGCGAGTTTGTAATTAGTTGATTGCTGTCTTATTTGATTATCCGCTGTTTGATTATGCTACTGTTTGGTCGCACTTGTGCTTATTAGTCATTCAAAGTTGCTTTTTCTTTTGTTTTTTGCTTATGTAATAGTGTGGTTTTCTGATGTTGGATGTTTTGTGATTTATTGCTTTATATCATATTCGAAAAATCAATCTCATTTAGTGGGATAACAGGCTGAAAATGTTTGTATTCAATGTTTTCCAATAGACTTTGGATTAATAATTGAGAGAAGTCAAGTCACCAACCATTGCTTCTATGTAGGACAAAGAAGAATGCGATAAAGCTCAACGATAAGGAATCATGTAGAGTTACTTTTACTTATTTACTTGGATATTTGGATGCTCGGTCTTCATGATCTGTGAGAACCCAACCACTTTTTCCATTCGTTTCTTCTTTACGCGATTGTCGTCCATGGTGGTGACTGATTCGAGCTCGGTGGCCATCGCGCAGTTTCGTAGTTAGTTTGCTTGTGGAGTTACGAAACGTGATCGTTTCTATGGCTTCCATGGATTTAGAAGGATGTCTCAAAGATATTTGGGATGCTCAGTATATGATTTCGTTCGAGAAGTTCAATGATCAGAAGAGAATCATACTGAAAGGAGTGATGGTTTTCTTGAAAAATGTCGTCTTGAAACGTTACTTTTTAGCGCATCTATCATCATTAAATCTTACGAGATCTTATCGCGACGTTTTCGTTCTTCATGTATTCCTTTCCTCCAAATACGACTAGTCAATTACATCCTGTTCATAGCTATATCAGAATTATCCTGGTCTTTACTGAGTATTGTAACGTGTAAAACGGTGTCAATCAGAATCTGTATTCATAGACAAGGCCGATTTTGAAAGCATTCTAAAAACAGACGTATAAAAACCCAAGTGCGGCACTGGTCAACTGTGGCTAACTACCAAGGCCCGATTGCGAAGAAGCGAGACCCACTTTGTCAACTGTCAACTGCTTGTTAATGAATAAAGAACGTCTCGTCGGAGGGGAATGGCCGTTAATTTTTCATTATTGCGTATTATCAATGGTACTTACTGTATCAATGCAATTCCCTATCAACGATTCCGCTTTCAAATCTTTTTTTTTCTCGATCCGTTTCCACATTACTGAGTGGAACCTGCAAGTAATCGCATTCGATTTATATATTTACATCTATCATTCGCAAAAGTCTCCCCATAGTGTACGTGCTGCCACGGCTGTGGTTGAGGACTGTCGTCTTTTTTATGAGAGTCCTTGAATGATGGTCGAATCGATTCTCCCTGAAGTCAGTAGTAGCGCCACTCCAACGTTCCTATCTGAATTGTACGTAGTGATCCTTCCCAGTAGTCTGGCACTGTTCTTCTGGTCGCTAGATGAGAGGTTTGGAGAGGTTTGGAGAGCCTTGGTCGTCGTTGGGCCTCGTACCGTGCTCTTAATGATCGGTATCAGCGCCCGTGCTCCAGACGTGTCTCTGTAATGTGAATATAATACACTAGTAAGTATATTACCCGTCGTCACGCTTTAACTGAATCGTAGCGCTACAAATTCACATTGCTTCATTGAACGATCTCTTCCTCCTAAATGCTTTACCCCATCATCGTGGCTGGGAGGTGTTTGTGTGTAGGATTACTAATTTACGCCGGAGGATTCAACTCCTAGCAAGGCCACTCAAGTGGAGAAGGAGTCCGTCCCATGGTTCCATCTAAAAAGCCCAGCTAAGAGTAAACAGTACCAGAATTGGCGGCTGTCTCGGTAGCACTAATCGCGAGGTGATGATATCCACAAGGGCCGGAGACTACTTCAATGTGGTGATGACCTGATGAAGCCCCGTCTAGGCTTACCACGGATTTCCAGGGGACAAAAGAGTTAAACCAACACAGTTTCCTTGCGCTGGGGCTCGCACTATCGGCGAAGACGGGCCTTCCAAGTATCCAAGTAAGTATTGAATTTTCTTTCAGGTAAAAGTGATCTAATTCAAGCTTTGGCTTGGGTGTAGTTTCTGTCACCTCTCATCGATGAAATGCTGAATGCTAGTTGAGGATGCGGAAATCATGAGTGCTGGGATTGGAGCGATGTTTTGTGATCTGAGACGAGTATTCTCACTAGACTACACCGATTCCCGTAGTCACAACGATCTCTGTTAATAGTCAACCAACCGATCAAGGACGATATAATAGGCCGATCTCACCATGTGAGATAATGAAAATCGATGGGAAACAAGGACATCTAACATATGGATGCACAATTATCCAATAATAAGTGCGGTGCTTTCTAGACAAGCGAAGATATAGCTCATAAAGCACATTTGCTTTGAAAGATAACATACAGAAAATTATGAAAAATCGACTATCGATATACTCGGCATTGTCAATAGTGCATATATTTTTGATTAGTCAAACGCCAGGTTTTTGGAACAAAATTTGTTCGAACAACTGACGTATCGGTGAATTCCAACTTCTCAAAGCCTGAAAAGGACCAGGTTGTCTGCAACCTGCTCAGCCAAGTATCCCCATAACGCGAACGGAGGAAACCATCAAACCCCGATTTCAAATGCATTAGAAACAAAGGAACTTTGCCATACACTCAAGTATACACGAACCTAGTGGGGTACTCGGTTTGGCCTTTAGTTTGCCGACAAAATGTCTTTTTTTAGTATAGCTTAGAAGAATTACCGGGCCTTCAGACCATAATTCTATCGAAAATAAGGTCCCATTTATCCAGATTACCGGAGTTCGTGTAAGATTAACCTAATCCTAAAGCATGCGGGAAAGAATACGTTGATGGAACGGTCAATGAATGCTAATATAGCGTGGTTTCCTCAGCGGAAGATTCATGAAGAGCGCTGAGTATGTTGAAAAGTTGATTTTCCTTTATGCGATTTGATTCTAGGATTAGTCGTCCTTCTCTGATGAAGTGATAGAGGTGTTTGGTTAACTAGGTTGTAGACAACCCGGTCCCAAGCTGCGAAAGGCGAAACCGCCGAATTTTTAACTGCTCGAATAAGTTGTTTTACAACAACCTTGTCTCTAACATGCCAAGAAATGACTGAGAATTAATACTAAATTCATCAAACGAGGTGGACATATCGTACTCTAAGACACTACACTTGAAGAATAATTTTAATGACCGGCTTCGTGCTTTCAAAGAACGTGATTCGAAATATAAAAAACAGCTATGCAGAACTTGGATGCTTAGATGAGTCTTCTTGTTCAGTCTCATGCTATAGAATTCCTTCTCGTTTTCACCTTTTGGGATGCTCAACATTTACGCTAGGTTAGAAAAAGCATGTATCACAGCATTCACAGAATTATTTCGGAGGGAATGTTGTAGTGATTGACCAATCAAAAGATGCTAAGTTGTAGCTATTTTGTATCATCAGTGAAGGATTGACAGATCACTGACGAGGATTAGCCATGTGAACAAACAGGGCTTCAAAGGGTTTGGTACTTTAGACCATTTTACACGATAACAAGACTCACCAAAGTTTCACGAGAGTATGGAAAACCGCTGTACCTCACTTTTATCGGCTTGAAGGCCTATGATTCAGTTGAAACAGAAGTAGCCATAGAAGCTCTGAATAGCCAGAACTGTCCCTCTTTAGTGTATGACGATTCTTCGTGAGCTACATAAGGATTTCACAATCAAAATATCACCATTCTATGACGATATGGTGATCGATATAGAAAAGGGGATCGACAAGGCGATACCATCTTGCCAAAACCACTGCCATCCTCCAAAACGTCGTACGTACATTAGAATAGGACAACATGGGAATGAAAATCAACAGTAAACATCTCGGAACGTATCTCTTAGACTGCTAAAAATTTGTAAACCGATCTCATTTGCTGAACAGGAACTTTTCACGGGAGTGTTAGTAATCATTCGGAAGCTTGAATCTCTGGCTACCCCACGTCGCCGGTTTTCAAAACACCCTTCTATAACGCTGCGAAATCCAGATTAAAATTATGTTTACACTCGCCTATAGCCCTCACTTTTATCATGCGTATAATTCGCTGAAAGCACGAAAAGCATATCACCGTGTAGAGATTTTTTCTGCAGCATCAGAATCATAGAATCATAGAATCATCAGTCTTTATCCGAAATTTTGCTGATGCGGTAAAAAAATTTCCAATTGATTAACACTACTCCAAACGCGACCGATCGCTCCGCCCCCTCTCCGTGAGTTAAACGGTAAACAAGGTTGCCGAAAAATGTAAAACTCGGTCGATTTTTCTTGTTAAAAGGTATTTCCAGAAAATAGGTATAACTTTGAAATCATTGGAACTTACGACACCGATTGATAACTAATAGCCTAAATAATCACATTTTTCAGTTTTTTGAAACTTGTGCTATCAAATGAGAATTGGCACTCTAAGGAAGGAGTTAGGCCAGTGAAATATAAGCAGGATAAGAAAAAAAACACGTGGTGGTGAGCAACAATCTTATTTTGGATTTTACAACACTATAAATGAGTGCTTTGGAAAACCGCCTACGTAAGGCTCTAGCCAGATATTCAAGCTTTCCAATGATTACTGACTCTTCTATGGAGAGTTCCTGTCCAGCGAACGAGATCGGTTCACAAATTTGTCGTTGTCTAACTTATAAGTACTATCATTTATATCACTTTCGCTTTGCGATCACACAAAAAAAAATGTTCTTGAGAAACAGATTAGTTTCGAATTTCACGCTCAGTGGTGTGAATATCTCCGATTGCTCCAGCTGCCTCTATCTAGGTTGGAAAGTCGACATGATGAACTATTTAGTTCCCGTGTACATCAAAAGGAAACGAGAGGCTTGGGGAGCATTGAAGATCATCGAGGATGTAATGAAGAAAGCGACGAACGTCCGACTCCGTACCCACCTTTTCGACTTGACGATTATCCCTCCCCTAACGTATGCAGCAGAAACCTGGTCTCTACGTATGCAGGATGGTAGATCACCCGGTGTCGTTGAACGCGCGGTCGAGAAGTAGGAGTATGCCGTGTCTCGCAAATGAAGGAAAGGATCTGGAGTTCTGACCTAATTCAACGATTGAAAATGAAAGATTCTGTTTTATAGCCAGCCTATGGGAGACAAATTGGGCCGGATATATAATGCGCTTCAACGACGACGATGGACGAGAACTGCTACCAACCAGTTTCATCGGGAAGTCAGGCGCACCACAAGAAGACCATCGGGTCGACCCAATGGCCTAAGCTGTTCACGAAAAGTCTAGCAGAAAGCTATGATGCTCAATGAACTCCTATAGCGAGGAGGACTCACTGGACTACTCTAGAGCGCGGTAGAGAGAGATAGAAGTACTATTGCTGCCCACTCGTGTCACTCGACGAAGTAAGGCAGAAGGAACCGCGTAGACGGCGAAATGAGCAGGTAGATCTCAAAATTACGCAGTAGTTAAGAAAGTTTTTATCGTGTAAAGCGAAGCACTGTACTGTTCTCTCATAGATAAGTTAGTAGAGGAAATTAACAGAGGCGTGCCCACACACAATTATGAGAGGAACTTATATACACAACCTTGAGCAAGCAGAACTACAAATGCGCCTGCTTATCTAATAAGTAATTATTTTGAAAGATATTTTGATCTCTTTTGGATCTATTCATGCCAGATCGTGTTTCAATAAATAATCCTCCTTTCAAATGGCAAAATGACCCATGTTCAACGTCACACGCATAACCTCCTGGATCATAAAAACATAATATTCCAAAAAACTCGAATTACAGAATAGATAGAGTGAAAGTTAGCGCCTCAAGAGACGTTTGTTGTTGTTTGCATAATCCGCCTTTATATGTACGGATCTTAGCATTTCTTGCACCTGATGTTTTTTCGCATCCATCATCCAAGGAGATCTTTTGAGTTTCTAAAGTATTTGAAAAAAGTGTTTAGTGAAGTAAAGTTTATACCTCTCTTTAGAAATCTGAAGTGTTTATCAAGGTAAAGTTAAAGTGTGTGGTTTTGGCTGCTGCTTGAAGTAATAGCCTTCGTCATAGATGTATTTCAGTTTTTGTCGCATCTGCTTAGAATCTTGGAATATTTACATTCTCGGGTGTTCCCAAGGCAGAGATGGTAAGTCTGGCGAATTGTGTGTGGAATCAGCCACAGTATGAGCAGGTTGGACCTTTTAGTGTACTTACATGCATAGCTACCGCTACGCTATCCTGCCTGGGGAACAAGCTTTCAAGAGGATCTGTTGTAATGGTACAAATAGTGAGCTTTGCACATGCTGTACGACTGTTGTTACTGGGGTTCAGAGGATTTCATTTTAATGCTTTTCTTACAATCCAAGTGGAGCAATCCGCGAACTTGTGTGTTTTATCACAGTGAATGGAAGCACCTCATCGGCTCACAACACAATAAATGTAAGGTGATCTGCCTGATGTACATCTTTTTTTGTCATACAGAAATACCTGTCGTCATAAACTCACAGCAGCGAGAAACATTACTATTAAGACGTACTGGTTTTTGCATGAACCAGTCGACTGCATTCCGAGTGCATTCTGTCATTTATAATGCGATTGTTATCGAAGTGACCTTGGGGAGAACTTCTACGATGTGTCATCATTGTGTGCTATTTGTTGACCATCTTAACCCATTGTTTGTGATGGTACTGTCCTTCTTAGTTTGTAATTTTGCTTATTATAATTAGAAGTAAACCGTTCTTATCTCGGTGGTCTATGTCCATGAAAAGTAGGGTACGATCCGCAGATAGCTGATCTCTCCATAGCACGTGGTAACAGCTTAACAACAACAGTTTATATCTCTATGGTCTGGCACTTATTATGCTATATCATGACATTTAAGCGGATACGAAGACCATTTTCTAGTTAGGTACGTCGAATAACGGTACTGTTTCACATCAACATACCCCTTTCTATGCAAAAATTGACTTTCCTACCCCAAATTTTTGATTTCGTAAAGATTTCTGTTTGACCGCTGTTACATTTCGTTTCCTCTAGTTACCTACTGCCTAGTTTGCTTCAAGGAGAGTGTCCGTGGGTGTCGTAATAAAGTATACGGCTAGATTCGTTCCCACGCTTCACCTATCAAACCGCGAAAGAGTCCGACCGAATCACACGTGTTCTGGAAGAGTCCAGGCAAGAGTAAGCTAATGTCATGTCAGAGTCGGACCGGCATTTTTTCCGTGGTTGCTCTTCAAAACAATTTTAAAATGTCATATCGTTCGTTTCAAGTGTTTTCTAAAAACCGCGCTCGAATTTCAATATATCTGATAATTATTTTTTGTGACGTTCATGTGCTCTATTATGGGCAACTTATAGAGCCCCAATACACGTGTTTCGGCCTTGACAGCCTCATCACTTGGGCAGTACCCATTGTCTTAGCCAATCTTCTTGGGGGAAGGAGGATGGGAACCCAACCCCCTTAGATAGAGAACGGAACGGCATGATATTTCATAAATAAAAACCAAGAGCAATCGAGTGTATAGCACTGCCGATATAGTGATTTCTTTCACTTGACGGACACGTGTAAATGAACGTCGTCGCCTGCTCTATGTAAGGGGGTTGGGTTACCTCCAAGAGGAATGGCTAAGGAAGGGTAGTGGCTAACTGACGAGGCTACCAAGACCGAAACACGTGTATTAAGCTCTATAAGTGCTCATAACAGACCACATTAATGGCTCAAAATAAATCATCAGGCATATTGGAACTTTAAAATCGTCTGATAGAATGTTTTAAGCGTTTCAAGAGCTCTGCCGCGGCATTTCCAATGCTACATGTACGTTTCGACGTTACTCGCACCCCTCAGTAGCGCATGTCTTTCGATTCGCCCCTACAAACATTCATTCTATCAGACGATATTGAATTATGAGCAAAGTCTCATCTAGTCGATTGGAAGGTATTGTTATATGCCTCGCCCTACCAATTCTAAGATGCTTTCATGGAACGGAGTGTGAAGCGCTTTATGTCCGACAAACGAGCGTTAGATGGACGGCTCTGGCGCGTGGCAAAGACAACTACTGTCTTTGTTGGTATCCGCAGGTTACTGGTCACACAACGATTGATAGTAATCCCATAAGATATGACATAGGTAAGCATCTTGCCTAAAGTGACATCAGGCCGTGTGTAAAGGAGCGCTGGCATAATGGAAGGGTCATCGGTTTATATCAGGTCATCGGCAAATTAAACCCTCCATCTCTCGTGGATCGGCTATTTGGTTTCCAAAGCGACATCATGGTATATGGGTGGATCGCCGTCCGAAATCCATGACAGGATCTTTCTGATTAGAAGGAAACAAATGGAAAACCGATCGCATTCGCTGGTGAAGAAGTTCTTGTAGGAGTGTTAGTATCCATTCCAAAGCTGAAACTTCAGGCTACAGCCCTGCGCGGCCGATTTTTCAAAATACGCCTTTATAGCGCTATGATCTCCACATAAAAATCGAGAATCGGCAAGCGACATGACCAACTAGCGTTTCAGTCCCTCAGGCAATTTCTTTTTTTACGTATACACGACTCGTCATCACTATTTTTATTGTGGGGATCCCAGTTCTTACAGTAGTCGATTCCTTTTTCGTCTTCTTCTTGAATGACGAAGAATACTGGTCGAGCACGTCTCCTTGCAATTTTGAGGATATCTCGTCTGACTGTGGCGTTCCATAGGGCGTCCTTGTTGACCGCCGGAGGGTTTGGGGTGGGGCTCGGATCCACGCGCGCCTTGACGAGGATCACAACCGCCCGGCTACGCAGGCCTTCCGTCCGTCGTTCGTAGGTCTTCGACAGACGATTTCTACTCGAGTTGAATCGATGGCGAATCGCTAAGGTCATAAATCAAATCAAAAACTATGCCTTGGCTCCTCTAAAGTTATAGGCATCTTCCAGCCCTTTGGGTCAATTTCTGGACATCTTTTTAGTTGTGTTGTATCGCTAATTTTTTCAAATAACAGCTCGTTTTGCATATTGTTGTTTTTACATTCGCAAAATATTTCGCGCTCCAATGCGAAACGACGAGACGGTAGTGGTCCTTTGATAATTTGTCACAACAGCCACATTTAATCTCCATCGTATTCATTCCACATCAATCTCGCAGGTTGGTTGTGTTCAGTTCTGCCCTTATAGTAACTATAGCGTAACCACCAGGAGCCGTGGTAGTGCAGTGGCTAGTGCGCACGCCTAGGAAGAGAGAGACGCGGGTTCGATTCCACTCGAGGTTCGGCGTTTTGCAGATCACTCAATTCTAGGGTGCCATCGTTAGTATTTCGTTTATCGCTCCAATTGTGATCTCTGTGATCTTTTATGTAGTTATGTATATGGTCTTTTTTCCCTTTCTGCTCTCTGGATTCTCTTCTGTGTACGTTTTTCGTCCTTTCCTTCCTCATTTCTGATCTACATGGCTGTAAGCCTGAAGCTTTCATTGTCCTTGATTCCAAGAAATTCTTGGTTTTTCAGATTAGATGGAAAACTCTGATCAAGAGCAAATCACCTTGACACTAAAAACCTATCTCAAACTGTGTTCAAAGCGAAGTCAGAGGCCTGTCATACTCAAAGTAATGGTTTTCCTTTGCTCTCCTCAATTGTTAATCTGTTTGTTTGTTTGCTTATTCATTTATCGGTTGCCAGTGGTGTTGAGTGGTGCACAAAACTTTTGCGTCAAGCGGGGCTCGAACCTACAATTCACCCTGTCGGGAACCCGTACTCTAACTCATTGCACTACTGACGCCCGCTAAAAGCGGTTGAATAGAAGAAGAATTTCTAGTTGATCATCCAATGCCCTATATCTCTCAGCGTGACTGGACTGCATGTTCGATGCCGAGTCACTTGTGTATTGGCTTCGAGGGGGTGTTCGCCTCACTGTTTGCCACGCGGGACTTTCCCTCTCACCGTAGATCAGACAACCTCAATCTTGGGTAATTAAACTTCATGTACAATATTGTAACACTATACCATCACTATAAGCGGTCAATGAAAAAGTTCTAGTTGATCTTCCAATGCCCAATATCTGTGGGTGTGCCTGGATTCAATGTCGATACCGATATCCTGGACCAAACCGTTGACGGTTGGTTGCTGACAGATAAATGCGCTGTAGAGTAGAAAGAGTGCGGGCAAAACAGGCGTGAGTAGTGCAAAGGATTAGAGCACGCATTCGCAGATAGAGTGAGATGTGGGTTCGAGTCGCGCCTCATGCAATAAGTTTTGCACATCACTCAAACCTCACCAGATGTATTTATAACATCATACCACCGCCAAATGAGCGCATGTGGCGCAGTGGTTAGAGGTGCCCTGCGTCGCACACGAGGTCAGTGGTTTCGATCTCGCGCTCATGGCTCACCAAGCCATCCATCCCTCCGGGGTCGGTAAATTGGTACCAGACAGGTCCCTCAGACTTGTCTGGGAGGATAAGGCAAGCACTGACTCGGTCCAGCGGGAGGCCTCCGCGAGTCAATGTAAAGGCCAGATATGCATTCAATCACCTCAAACGAAGTTTAAAAAATGAAGTCGAATGCATGGCGCATCCCTCAGGGATTGATCAACGCCGAAAGCTTTATCCTTTTTTACCACCGCCAAAAGCGGTCAGATAAAAAAGAACTCCAATTTATCGATTTTTTATTTTTATTTACAGGATGAGACCTTTCTGCACATTGTAAAGAGTTTGCTCGAAGATGAACGTGTTGTTGTCATCACTTACCTTATAAAGGTGGGTTGAAATGCTTTGAGATCTTGTAGATCATGGCAAATGAACACAACTGTGACTCCGATTTCTTTACTGTATCTATCTCTGACCCATTGACCCTAGCTGTAATCTTCATTCTGCTCCTGCTCGGTTTAAGTTCTATCTACTTGTTCTCATATGCTGTCATATCCCGTTGAGGACCAAACGGGACCTTTCGTGTCCGTGCGGCGCAATGTTCAAATCTCACTCAGCTACTGTAATGGCGGCGTATCATCTCGTGGTGAAGCAGGCGTCAGACAGCATGGCACCCCTGCACAGACACGCAGATGATGCCTCTGTGAGTGCCGCGTAAGCGAGGACGCGACTTTGCCTGCCTATCAGCACTGGTCCCCTAAGAGGACTATTCCGATTTTGGCACGAGGGGTGTGAGGCGCAGTGGTTAGAGGTGCCCTGCTACACACACAGTCAGTGGTTCGATCCGGTGCCGCAGGCTCCAAGGCCTTCCATCGTTCCTGGTTCGCTGAATTAGTGCCAAACCTATCTGGGAAATTGGTTAGCACTAAACTCGATACAGCATAGGGCCAAGGCGAGTACTGAAAAAGCGAGATTGGATCATACCGAAACCATGCAGTTTTATTTACTTCTGGTTAGTAAATTTGGTTATAACTCTAATGCACGACTTATAGAGCGGACCTAATATATCTACATTTTTGAGAAGATATCCCAATGTTAAGAGCTCATGTGGCGCAGTGGTTAGAGGTGCCCTGCGTCGCACATGAGGTCGATGGTTTGATCTCGCGCTCGTGGCTCACCAAGCCATCCATCCCTCCGGGGTTGGTAAATTGGTACCATACGGGTCTCAGACTTGTTTGGGAGGATAAGCAGTACTGACTCGGTTCAGCGGGAGGTTACCGCGAGTCATTGTAAAGGCCAGATATGCATTCAGTCAGCTCCAACGAAGTTAAAAATTGAAGTCGAATGCATGGCGCATCCCTCAAGGATTGATCAACGCCGAGAGCTTTATCCTTTTTATCCTTCTATCCCAATGTTAAATGTCACATCTCAACAACGTGTAAAACCGCAATTACTTTTGTACCGATGAATAGTTAAGTTATAGCTCTTTTGTTTTGTATTTTTTCCCTTATACGTATGGATCTCAATCGTTTCTGCCTTTTCTTGTTGCAGTTTTTATATCCACATGCTGTTTTTTTTTTTCAGATTCTTCTCTGTCTATCTGAAAATGCAGATGATGCAAGAGTTTTGCTTCAATACTGTTGGTCTCGAAGAGAACCTCTCCAGAGCGGCTGAGAAACCATTTCCGCCAAACATCGTCTATAATATCCTAGTAGTCGCCTCCCGTCTTAGAGCCGCTCGAGACAATGCAGCAAATAGCAGGTTAGTAGCTGTACAACTCTTTTGCTGTCAACAGTGCTTATTTGTTTTTCTTTTATATAATATGGCTACGTCACTGGAAATCCAGTTGAAATATATTAACATGGCTCTCAAAACCTAATGAAATTCTGATAGAAAGTTCATGGAAGGCTTTTTATCTCCTGTTTTCCCACGTGGTTGCAATGTTAAGGCGCAATATGAGGCCACGTTGTCAAAGTTCTTTCCGAAAAGTGCAGTGGAGTAGTGGTTAAGGGTTTCCTGCGACTGTCAGTGGTTTCGATCCCACGCCTGTGGCTCATCAAGCACATCTATCTGGGTCGGCAAATTGCTACTAGACTTATCTGATGGATAGTAGAGCACTGACTTGATGCATTGGTAGACACCACGAGATATTGTAAAGGCATCACGCGGTCAATTGCCTCTAACGATCCTTGATGAAGTTGGATGCATGGCTTATCCTTTGGGGAGTGACTAACGCTGAGAGCTCCTTTTATGCTTTTGATTAGAATTCTTTTATTAATTTAGAAATGTTGATACTGTGTCATTGGACGTTTCCTGGAAGCAAATAATCTCGTTGATGAAGATAAGCCAGTGCATTCCAAGAAGTTTGTTTCGCGTAAATCTAAACAACTGATCTATGAGTTCGATGAGCTGTGTGAGGTAAGTTTTGGGTCTTTCATCTTCTCTTAATATTATTGCGGAGAACTTTCATTTCAGGAGCTCAAAACTGAGATTGAACGTCGCATTTTGGCGAAAGAAAGGAGTCATCAGCATCTATTTTGATTTGACCACGAACAGAGCAATCATTCGTGCAGTGCTCACGATTGATGCTAATGTCAGTATGATTTCCACCGTCTTACTATACTCTTCTCAAAGTCATATCAGTACTAATAAAGCCTCGGGCGACAGTTGAACTCGCTTCTTACCGTTTTTGAGAGCACGTGCTTATGCAGGATCGGCGAATGACTTCAAGATCGCACGGAACAGTGATAGAGAGGAGCTCCGGTAGTGGAGTGGTTAGCTTCGCACCTTCGGAAGAATGAGACGCGGGTTCAACTGCGGCCAAAGGCCGAAGTTTTGCTTATCATTCGACACTATTCGATATGATTCCGAAACCAGGCCGCTGCAAAAAAAGCTGCTCAAAGAAAGAAAGAGAGCTCCTGTTGATTACTAAAGAGGCATCATAGTACTTCAGGACATAACTGACTTGCTTTTCGATTGTGGGTGTGAAATGGTGACTCAGATAGTCAAAGTCGATGGTGTCGATGAACATTTCAAGATGTATGCTAGCGAACGGGAGAAGAAGGTTTGTTGTACAATAGCTTTTATTTTTGAAAAAAATTCTTTGCGGTTAATGAACTAAGTGTGAAAGAGTGATGTCAGAACAGGTGTCTATAATGCAGTTAGTCAAGCACGCGCCTTCGAAAAGAGTGAAAAGCGGGTTCGAGTTTCGCCTGACGTCAGAGTTTTGCGCATCCCTCAGCATCATGGGGTTAATGAGTTAGTTAGGTAGTTCAGTTTGTTTCGTCCTCGTCCAGCAGTGTAGACGATTACAAATCCAAGAGTACTGAGTGGTATGCAAAAATTTTGACATCAGGCGGGAGTTGAACTCGCGTCTTACCCTTATCTGTTGTTTCTACTGCGTCACCGATGTCACCGTTCTGCTACCTTTCATTCTTCAATAGGAACTATCGTAGCTGTCAGCAACCAACGTTCGACGGGTTTGCTCTAATAAATCCATAAAGGCATCAAACCCAATAATTTGGACATCGCGTTCACACTACCAGTGAAGAAGGCTGTCCAAGTATCCAAGAATGTTGATAGCTGATTGAGAAGTATAGTATAAGGCTCAGTGGATCGAACTCGTTAAAGGATGTTCACTGACAGCTACGATGGGATATATCGATGAAGAAGTAGTAGCAGAGCGGTGGCATCGGTGGTGAGGTGTAGAGCGCGCCATCGGTATAGGTGAACTCGTGTTCAACTTCCGCCTGATGTCAGACGTCTTACTTACCGCTCAGTACCATTATGTTCATGTTCGTTACATCATACGGCTGCTAAAATGCAATAATTATAAAGGAACCGTAGTTTTTTTTCCGTTATACGGGAACAAATGAGTATTCGTTCCCATTCGCTCGACAAGAACATTTCACAAAAACGTTCGTGGTTATTCAAAAGCTCAAATGTCTGCCTAAAGCACTACTGGTCGGCTTTTCATAGAAGCCTTTCATAACGCTGTAAAATTTGGAACAAAATTAGGTTTCATGTCGGTTACGTAATTCAACTATTACTTCTCTGGAAACACAGAAATCACATGAACGTGTACAGAAAATATCATAGTCTCAGAATCAGACGTTTAATCTGGAGTTCCTTTCAAAACGGAGAAGAAATTCCTAATTGAATAACAAATATCGCACATTCATGTGGGAGAATTGATCGATCATCGCGCCAGCCTCCTTACCACCTCACCCAGCGTCCCGTGAAGTGGCCAAAGAACACATGGTGTGTACATGAATCAGTCTTATTTTCTCTGCTACCACTGCAGAGGAACGGATCTTTCAAGAACTAGGCACAGTGTTGAGGTCCTTGAACTCGCGCTATCGAATGGTCCCAGTAGTCTCAAGAAAGAGTCTGTCTGTCGAGGTGTAAAACTCAAATATTTTCTTTCTCCTACAGCGCTATCAAAAGAGCTCCTCTAAAAAGCAAAACATTTTTGAGTTCTTCGGGAGTTGTGCTATCGAAGCAGTGCTAGCAGTCTAACGAAGGAGTTTTGGTCAGCGAAATACAAGCAAGATTTAAAAAAAAATGCGTGGTCGCCTGAAACACAATGTTGTACTGGCTGCTACAGCGTTATTAAGAAGGTGTCTTGAAAAAACGGGCCGCGCACGGCTCTAGCCAAAGGGTTTTACTCTTTCGAATGATTAGTAACATCCGTGTGAAACTTGTCCAATAAGGGGGTTGGATGGCGGATGAGAATTGGAAGCCATTCAGTATAGGCGATAGTTTCGTTACAGGTTGTGAAACTACCCGATTACCTAGACGATCTAGAACCACTGGATCCAAAGTCATGCGTGGTCACCAACGACTTTGTTGGTGGTCGTAAAGAAGGTGGTGGCTGGTTCAGCTCCTTCTCTTCCTTTATGAAAAGTTCTCTATGGTAGTTCACAGTGTTTCAGAAGTGTCTGTTTTCCTTTGAAATCGTCCTACATTGTATTGGTTTTGTGTGCGATGATATCATGGAAAGGGTCCTCTTGGGTCTTTCGCCTTCATTTAGGGTCCGATCTTGTACTGCCTTCGCCTCCTCCGTCTTTCCTTTTTGTAGAATTTGGCAATAATTCTATGATATTGGCAGGAATATTACTGGTTTAAGTGTTCTTATAAGTATCTACTTCTGCCTAAGTATTTGAATTTTTATAAATGTGAATGTACATCTACTTGTTTTCGGTGTATCACTAATATATTGTAGGATATATCACTAATAAATTTGATCTCATTTCTTGTCGAATATTTTTATACGATTGTCTTGTTGGTAGATCGCCAATATTATCGCAATTTTATTACATAGGTTCTTCTTAACAAAAGTTGCCTCTGTAACTCTGAGAGATTTCCTGGCGACTTGGTTCACCGTTGTGGATTTTTTTTTTTCAAGCGTTTTTGGATTCTTTCGCTGATTTGTGAACGATCCCACCCTCTCTATAGAAGGATCTATGGATCCATCTATAGATTGGTGGATCCATACTTTTGTATTGTTTCCGTTCTATGTTCTTTAGATGCGAGGTGACGTTCTAGTGGCTGCCAATCAGATGCAGTCGATGAACATGGGTTCAGGCATCAACAATGGTTCTGATTTCATAAATGATCTTTACCGTGCCTACCAAGGTAACTCACATCTTTACATCCTTTTTGATCTCTTTTTTTACTACAAAAATGGCGAACTAGTTAAGATGGAACTACAATACATGTATTCTTCACTGGTTTTCTTATGATAATGGTATCATCTGTTAACTAATACTCGAAATTGATAGTTTTTCAGTGCATTTTGCAGTGTTATGATGTTTTCTATATTCGTAAGAGAATTGAGTGGCGAGCAAAAACGTCCCGGATAGGATGAAACGTGGGTTCAATTCCCGCCTGAGGTCGTGTTTTTGCTCGCCACTCAATTCTCTTACGGGTGTCATCTGTATCGAACAGTTTCCGGAGTGTTTTTTCATCAACGGACGCGAAGTTTTGATCGGTTGACTTCCGCGGACCCTAACTGGGTGCGGCCACCAATACGAGAATGACTCCACCTCTCCTGCCCCGACTAGTCGCCGACTACGGTACAACTTTTCGTTGAAAGACCGCTGCTAAGTTTGAACTGATTCGCGCGCGATTCTGCAGCGAAAAGTAGTAGTGTAGTCGGTGACACAGGGGCAGAGAAGTTGAAGGCATTCCCACGCTAGCAGGCATACTTAGCGTGGGTCCGCAGAAATTAACTAGTCAGCGAATTAATTTATTCGGTGTAATACATTACAGTGAAGGAGGGAAGGAAGAACTGGGCATAGCCGAGTGGTTGTTATGCTCGTCGAGGCGCTGTGCCTGGCTGATCTCCATCCCTCAACAGTCTTTGAAGGTCAACAACGAATAACCGTATAAAATGCCATAGTCAGGCTATCCTTGAGATCGCAATGAAGCAATCTCAATAGTTACTAACGGAGTTCGAGAGGAGTTGAAACAAATCAAATCTTAGAAGTACTTAGACACGTACAGTGAGAAAGTCAGCAGACGGATCAGAGAAAGTTATTGAAGAAAAATATATCACTTATGGCTGATGTTTCAGCGGTTTCACCTTCTTCTCACCTGAAGAAAGCAATCTGACATCCGATCTACTCAGTCAGGCACTTTCGATAATCAAAAATTCAGTTTGGCTAATTGGTTATGAAGGTCTTTGGCTGGGTAAATTGCATGTCAATCTGAGTCTACTAGTCTCTAAAGAAATTTCGATCGTTGAGACGTCAGGCGTTATCCTGGTCTGTAGTGTACTGAATGAATTGCATTGTCAACAAGCTCATGTCCGCTCATAAAGAAATACCAAATTACTTGCTCAATGCTGAGGTTAACCGGTGGTTGACCGTGGGAATTATTTTCACACTAGTTGAGCATATCCTTTACAACGGCCATTCAAACCACTTGATGTAGTTATAGAGCTACATGAGTTTGTTCATTGGCAGGATTATTGTGTTTCACTGTGAGGTTCGAGCTCACTGCTTTACGATAGAGCGTTTTAAAATGACTTAAGAAAGAAGTTTGGTGTATGGAAAGGTGGTGTTGTCATCAAAGTTACGTTACAGTTATAAGTTAGAGAATTGAGTGGTGAGCAAAAACACGGCCTCAGGCAGGAATCGAACCCGCTTTTCATCCTATCCGGGGACGCGTGCTCTAACCACAATTAATAAATAGAATTAAAAAATAAATTAAATTAAATAAAACTAAATAAATGAATTAAATTATAATAATTTCGACAGTTATAAGTCTTAAGAATATACTGATCTAATAATAGTTATTTGAGCCAGCATGTCATGTGGTCTTTTGTGGGCTCTTGTACAGCCCGATAAACGTGTTTCGATCTTTCAGCCTCGTCAGTTGGGCAGGCCTTTCGTCTTTAACCGATCCTTACAGGGACTTCTATGTTCTCTATAAAGAATTGGCGGCGGCTAGCGAGTTACACAATTGCCGTTAAGTGACATAAACAACTAGATCGGCATCGTTTGACGTTCAATCGCTCTTGGTTGCTATTTTTGAAATATTGTGTCGTTTGTGTTCCCTCTCCCCCCTCAAGAAAATTAGCTAAAGACGAAGGGCCTGCCTGATTGATGAGGCTGTAAGGCCGAAACACGTTTATCGGGCTGTACAAGAGCCCATAGCAGACCGACCACATGACATGCTAGCTCAAACAATAATCATGAGGCATATTCAATTCTGAGCGTGGTTAAGAGAAAACACTCAAAGCAAACGGTATAGTATTTTGATCATTTTAACCAGCATAAATGAGATCAGCAAATTGGCGAGCCTCATAGATAGTATTTATAGACGCGGAAATGATGTATACGGCAAGCCGTTCCTCTCGCATACGTGCGGCTATGTTTCCTGAAACTGAAGCCGGACCATCTTCTAGTATAACGTCTCGTAGCACTATTGTGGAACAGGTCATTCTTAGATATGTTTCCCGAATGATTTTTCCAGATGTATTTGGTTTTTCTTCACTTACCACGATTATAGATGGCCGTTCCAACTCGTTTATTGAAGACGGCAGTAGTTGACCTTCTGTCATTCGAAGGGACTTCCGACATTAGTGCTCTTCCTGTTCCTGATCTCATCGACCTAATTTCTGATCGTGACGAGGTTAGTTAAACTCAGATTTCTTACATTTTATGCTATTATATCCCTGGTTTTCTTCCAGGCAGTAGTGGCACGAGCGGTGCAACGTGTATATCTCATTTCTAAAGAAGATCGTAGCATTGTATCCTATCCGGCTTTAATTGATGCCTTAATTAAAGTTTGCAAGTGAGTATTACATCAGAGCTTATCAATAGCCGCTGTCGATCATTAGATCTCTGTGTGAAAAAAGAAATCTCACATTGTGCTGATTTGGATATATTATGAAGTTTGAGAGAAAGCTTTAGCTTTCTCGTGATTTGAAATGTGTTAGCATATCTTCTCAATATGCAGAAGCGACAATATAAATGTGAAACGCGATGCTATCGGAGCACTAAGCCATATTTCCGAATATCCTCAAGGTCGAATGCAGATTTTTCGATTCTGGTGGAGTGGCAGAGTTGATCCGAATGCTGTACTGTCCATTAGATGTTTGTTTCACTATTCTTTTCTTCCTCATTCATTCATTCATTCATTCTTTTCCAGCATTAAGGTTTCCTGTTCTTCAGGCAGTTGTTCAATATGCAGTAACTACTCTTCGTAATCTTCTAATGCATGTGGACACTGTAAAAGCTCAAGCTCGTATACTTGGAGCAATAGAAGCGCTTGCACCTTTACTTCTCAAAAGCAATTGGAAATTCCTTGCACTCGTCGCCGACAGTCTATACTTTCTCTTTTAGGTAAGCTGCTTGAGATAGTAAATTCGAGAAATAGTCTTTGAACCAACTCTTAAACTGTTTAACCGATTGACCTTCGCGGACTTAAACTGGGCATATCTAATTGGCAAGGAGTCCATTCACCAACATGAGGGACGACTCCGCGACTTTAACCTCAGTGTGGCAATCACTGCTGTCTCACTTCTCTCTGCCACTCGGCACCCTTCCATAGCGAAAAGGGTTCCTGGTTCGTTCCCCTATTAAAACACTTCACTGCAGTTTTTTTTGCTGTTATCTTTTTGTTTCCACTGCAATATCCTTGAATCACTGGCACACCAAATCACACCATATCTTATGATAGTATCACCGTAATACGATGAATGTAAAAATATACACCCACTGATGTAGAGCGATGTGCAAAACTTTCGCGTCAGGCGGGACTAAAACCCGCACCTCACTCTTTCCGAGAATGCGTGCTCTAACCGTTACACTACTGACGCCCATCTTACACATTGGTCTTTCTACGCTATAGCGCACCTATCTGTCAGCTGCCAGCCGTCAACGGCCTGGCCCGGGTAGTCGATCTCGACATTGAACCCAGTCACGCTCACAGATATTGGGTATTGAAGATCAAACGAAGTTCTTTTTATTTAACCGCTTCTAGCAGTGCTATGATGTTACAAATAGATACCCACTGATGTAGAGCGATGTGTAAGATGGGCGTCAGTAGTGTAACGGATAGAGCACGCATTCCCGAAAAGAGTGAGGTGCGAGTTCTAGTCCCGCCTGACGCGAAAGTTTTGCACATCGCTCTACATCAGTGGGTATCTATTTGTAACATCATAACACCGCTAGAAGCGGTAAAAAAGAAGAACTCCGTAAATAATATATTTATCACCATGTATTCAAAAATCCGCAACTTATAACAGCATAATAGCGTAATATATCTACATTTACGTTCTATCTCTACGATCTATGTCCTGTCAAAAGCAGTGAAATGTTATACAGTGAGCGTTTTTTCTGTAATATTCACTGAAAGGAACTTCGATACCAGTTGACATCGAAAAGGTAACATCAAAAAAACTACACTGAAGTGTTGTATAGTGGATCAAACCAGCAACCTTCCCGATGGACGGGTGCCGAATGACAGAGAGGAATGAGACAGGCAGTAATTGACACGCTGAAGTTAGAGTCGCAAGGTCGTGGAGAGGGAGTGAAGCCGTTCTCATGGTGGCGATTGGAGCCCTTGCCACCTAGACACGTTCAGTTTGGGTCCGCGGTGGTCAGCCAGTTAATCTCTATCGCCGGATTGCTTCGAGTCGCATGTGTTTGAATGCTACTTTCAGACGATCCACAGTCAAAGATTGTGTTCTTATCTCTGGGTGGGCCACAAACACTGGTTCAAATTCTTAACCACTATACAGATTTTCCTAAACTGATGTATACCGTTATTCGTTGTGTCAGGTCGTTATCAGTATGTCAGCAGAACAAAGCGGCTCTTATTAGCCTTGGTGAGTTACAGTTTCAACAGCTATGCTTCACTTATGCATCGCAATACTGTCTCGTTCATAGTCAGGTTGTTTACCGGCTTTGTACAAGGAAATGTGCGCAACCACCGATGATCGAGTGTTGTTAGCAATACTTGTGGCGTTACGAAATCTATCGGATGCCGCTACAAACGAAGATAACTTGGCTCCTCTGGTGAATACTTTGAATTCTCTTCTTCAATTAATCGCGCTGCTATTACGATTGGAGGGGAAGGGAGGGGGGTAATGTAGTCGAATAGTTGGTGTTCTTCTATGCGGGTTTGGTCTCCCCTTCCCTAGCATTCTGCGGATCAATCAAACGCTCTTTGGAAGCAGGCTGGCTATTTCCAAGATTATTAAGTTATCCCCAATTAGGCCATCTGTCCCGAGCATTGATCTACGACGTTCAGGAAGAAAACGAAATCTCTAAGCAAGCGATGAACGCGAGGAGACGGATGGAAATTGTGAAAATAAATAAATGAATGGTCATATTGTTATGTCTTTCTCGTTATAGTCTCATCTATGCTATTATTATTATTATGTCTCTATATTGGTTCAGGTGGTCAGACTCCTTGAAATTATTCGTGTCGCTGATGCTGCCCAGACATCGTGTGCTTGTGGAATACTAAGTAATTTGACTTGCAATAATGTTCGAAATAAGCAGACAGTAAGTTTGTTGAGATTTTCTTGTCAGTTGACTGAAAGGTTGACATTTTGCTGTCAAAAACATTAGTTTTTGGTTACCTTGAACCAAATCGTTGTTTTTAAGGTACAATTACCTTTTATCACAGAGTTTTTTTTTTGTGCTAGTTGGTGATCAGAGTAAAGAGAAGATTTATAGCTTTGTTCTAATCGTGGAGTTGAGTCTCTGGTGGAAGCGATTAATCGATTTCCGGATGTTGAAGAAGCGACCGAGCCTGCATTATGTGCTCTTCGTCATTGTACTGCTAGACACTCATTTGCTGAACAGGTACGAGCGCCGTTTATCGTCTCCGCTTCTGTTTCAGATGATCAGCTGAGTTTTATGTCCAGCATTTCAGAGTGCTATCAATATTAAGTTTTGCAGGCTCAGCAGGACCTTCGTTTATGTAGAAGCTTTCCCAATTTTACTGCAGTTATTGGCAACTCTT